>JAOXYC010013346.1:0-15340 GCA_028565715.1 Phoronis pallida
TCTTCGTTGTTTGACAGGGATTTGTCTTTTGAGAAGGCCTATTGTCAGTACCGGTTAAACCGCACTGCGGATGCCCTGACTACAATCAAGGGCGAGGCGAGTCCTGATCTACGGCTACAGGAGTTACACGCTCAGATACTGTACAGACTGGAGAAATATGAGGAATGCTTCAACGTCTATAAGGCATTGATGAAAAACACCCAGGTACTAGAGCATGAATGGGGCTATTGTATTTTGGAAGACTCTCTTAAAAATACCTTAAGAACCACGAATATGAATTATATTTAAATACCTTCAACCCATAGCATAGTTTCAGGGTTAACTGTGAATTTTCGAAATCACCCGGTATGCTTCAAACGCATCAATGGAGCTGAATATAAAATTTTAAGAAAATAATCGGGTGTTTGTACATGCTTATGCACTTACCAGGCAAAATATGGTATAAGAATTATATGCTAACTCCTAACCAATGCATTTTTCTTAAAAATTGGTCTTCTTTAAATGCATTGAGATATGAATTTTAGCCGCAAATGTTTCATTAAAAAAGTATTTAATTTGATAGCACTATTATGCGTAAATATTCAGACAGAATTAGGCAGCTGGATAGCTCAGTTGGTAAGAGCATCCCACCGGCAATCGGGAGACCTGGGTTAGATTCCCAGTCCAGTTCGGATTTTTTCCATCTTTTCAAATTCATTATTTAATTGGTCTAATGTATTTTACTATCTATTGAAATAACTTATTATAATAACTGATTATCCCAGCTTGTTTAACTTAGCAAAGCGATTGTAGAAATAATCTATTTGTAATGTTCCCATTCTTTCACAATTTTACTTCCATATTTCAGGATGATTATGATGATGAGCGGGAAGCCAACATGTCAGCTGTCATGGCCGCCTTACAGATATCGTCTCCTGAACAACACATTGTAAGTGTGTGGTGCAGACAGTTTTCAAACATTGCAAAATTCATGTTGAGCAAAACTCATTTTGCGCAGATTTCAAATAGTGCCAAAAACAATTTTTATTTTCTATTCTACAAGAACAGGGCACTTGGGGAAATAAGTAAAACTAAAGAATACCTTAAATATGGAATCTGAAAAAAATTTCTGACCCATCATGGGACAAATTTTTTTTTTTTCAGATTCCAAATTTATTTGTATAATTAATTGTCATCACAGCAGTGATCTGTTAATTATATCCATTTATTATTCAACCTTAAATATGTTTTTTAAAACAAACAAATCAAGAGATTAAGCAGTTTTAGTGTATGAATTTAGACCCAGGTTTAGACAGAATATACATACATTGCTATGATGAATGTAAATGGTGAAATTCAAGGACATCTACCTTGAAATAATAAATTATTCTTTCAGGATGATGCTGGATTACGAGAAGAGACTTATGAGATGTGTTATAACAAAGCATGTTTCCTTCTGGGAAGAGGTGAATATAAACAAGCTGAGGCTATGTTGAAACAGGCTGAAGGTAAGTACAACTGGAATATTGTTCATAGCTGTGATAATTTTTAAATGTTATGCTTATTTACTTAATGTCAATCTTGAAAGCTGTGAAAGCAAATTAATGTATGCTTTTACTGGCCGATCGTGATACATTTTGAAAAGATAGAAACATTCAGAACTCAACTTGGAATCAAACCCATTCAAATTTTTCTGTCTGCTCAAAATTTGTAATTTTTGAAACTACATTTGTCTAGCTCAAAGTTTGTACGTTTTCAAGCTGCAACACATTTGATTTGGAAGTGAGTTTTTCTTTTTTTTTGACCTGCATGGTGTTTGTCACACAAAAGTTATGTTGATATTTTTAAAGCTCAGAATTTCATATGTGTTTTTATTTGTTGTAGATCTGTGTCGTAGAACTTTGGAGGACGACCCTGATAATACGGAGGAAGATATTGAAGAAGAACTCAGTGTTATAAGGTACCCAATGTAGTATTTAAAATACAATAAGTTAAAAATGATATATACAAATATAAAAATTAGTCCTAAGATAATAAATTAAACGATATTTACAATTTTAAAAAGCCTATGTATTAAAATGAAGTTTAAAAAGATGTGTTTTTAAAAGGGATTTAAAAGGAGCTACAGTGGTTGTAGTCCGCAAAATAATAGGAATATCATTCCATAACCTTGGTGCAACATGGCGAAATGATCTATTAAAAACGAGCGATGATTTTGTTCATGGCACTGACAACAAACTTTGGTAGAAAGTGTCATCATAGGATGTAAATCAAGGTTGATTACATCATAAAATAGTTGACTGCTCAAAAAATTAGATTGTTATTATGGCTCTCAATATCAAAAATTTAAGTATCAGTGCAGTGATAAAAATCTCCATTTCGACGTTTCGATTTATTACAATAAATTATCATCAGGAATATATACATCATTGTACAAATTCAATTACTTTACTACTACTGCTATTCTACTTCAGAACTATACGTTGTTTTTCATAAATTTGGTAAACATTAATATTAAGAATTTGAAAAGACAGAAAAAATCTGAACTGGACTGGGAATCGAACCCAGGTCTCCCGATTGCCGGTCGGATGCTCTAACCAACTGAGCTATCCAGCCCACATTAAGAAATGTTATTATGGCTCTCATTTCTGATTTTTCACTCTCAAGGATTTCTTACCATTCACATTTTGGGACGTTTTCACATTTTGGCACGTTTCACATTTTAATCAATGGATAATTCTTCTTCAGAGTACAGATGGGTTATGCTCTTCAGAATCTAGGTAAAGCTGACCAGGCTATGAAACTATACAACCAAGTGGTCAAGCAAAAGTAAGTAAGACTGTTGTATAAAATATAAGTGTTTTTTGCATGTTTTTCAATAAATATGAGTTTGATTGAATAAATAGAGTTTATAAAGCATCCTCAAACTTTTTATACAGCCAAGTGGTCAAGCAAAAGTAAGTGAAATTAACTGTTGTATAAATATTTTGTTTTGTTCATTTTTAATGAAATGTTAAAATGTTTTCATGTTATGTTGATTGAATAAATGATAAATCAAAAAAGATAATTGTGTCGGTAAACACAAGGTCCTTAATCTTCTAATACTAACAACTTTTTGATCATTTACAAATGTTTACCGTATCATAAGTTTCAAGAGGAAAGGGAAACTTCTGTTTTCATTAGAAAATGGTGTTGTAATTATCTTTTCATATATTTTTCTTTTATCAAAAATATTGATGATAAAAATTATAAGAGGTTATAGATAACAAATAATTTCAATTTTCATATCAGGCTACTGATTCATTCACTAAAGTGAAGTTTAAAAAATATATAATATAATATTAATGAGATGTGTACAAATAGGGAATGAAATTGATTTAAAAAATAAACATAGTTTATTTATAAGTTGCCATTTAATCTATAAAATGTTCTTCAGGCCTTCAGACCAGGCTTTGATTGCTGTCGCTTCAAATAACATAGTCACCCTCAACAAAGACCAGAATGTGTTTGACTCCAAGAAGAAGATTAAGGTGGCCACAGCCGATAACTTGAAACAGAAATTGACGAGTCAACAAAAAGAAGTGATTTCCTTGAACCAGGGTCTTCTTTACTTGCACACCAATCAGGTTAGTTTAACACAAATAGTGTGAAAATCTTCATTTGAAAATGGACGATGCTGTTTGAAACTGGTTATGAAGCTCCGAAATATTGCCCTGTTTTTTAATCAGGTTAGTTTATCTAGGTCTCTTGAGAATAGAATTTTGTCTTATTTCTTAGAAATGTTACAGCTTATTTCATCAGGAAGTTCAATTTTGGTGTAAAATGTGTGCACTTACTAGATAAGATAAGATAAGATTTATAAGACAAAGTATATTAAATTACAACCAAAAGTTGACGTTTAACATTGATAGTATAAATTAAAAAGACAAAAATTTATATAATCAAACATAATAAATTAGTGGTTAAAACAATTAAAAATGTATGTGATATATGGAGCACAGGAGTTGAGATGGCATATCTAGAGTCATTGGCACATGAATAGTCCAAAAGTAATAAAGTCACTCCTCATTCGGTTATTCCTGATGTTAGGCACTGGATACTTCTTAACGTTTCCATATGAAGATGACCGCATAGGGGGAAGTAAATAATTTAGTTTATTGTCATTATTAGTTATCTGTTTAAACAGTCTGGAACATATATTCAATCTCCTTGACTAGCTAGTCCTTACTTTATTACAGTCAAGTCCAAAGTTGAATGAAAACAACTAGCTGTCTCCGAATTGTATCCTTATTACACTTATTACAAGTGACATGGATTCCATTCCCGGTGGAGTTCTGAAGATTTCTGTCTTTTATAATTTATTCAAAGATGTTGTTTTACAGTTATTTTAAGTTAAAATTCTTGGATGTTTCAGAATGATCAATGTAGGAAGCATTGTAAGAACCTACTGGCGACAAACGACAGTGAGATGCCAAGACGTATTCTTGCAGCACAGTTCTGTAATGATAAACAAGTTAACAAGGCTATTGATGTTATAAAGGTAATGTTTGGTCGCAGTACTTCTCAAAAGCACAAATTTTGTCGATTCTTGTTAAGAGTTGCATTTATTTACCGTATAACCCTGCAATTGAACGCCTATATGCGAAATAATGCATGTTAACGGGCTCGAGATAAAGGCGCACTTTTGACATGTTAATTTCAACACTCGTTTTAATCATTTGTCCAGCATTATAGGCGCATGGGCCTACGGGTTCCGCGATTAGGCACGTATCCACAATTAGGCGCATGCGCTCAATTGCGGGGCTATACGGAATACCTTCCTTTTAGTTTGAGTAAAATAGTGTAGCAAAGTTTATTTTTGAATTGATAATTATTTCATTGAACACAATACTGTGTTTGAGGCTCACAATTTTTAAATTTACTTTTTCATAATCTCGAAAAAGTCTTACGGTGTCAGCATCTAAGTCCTGGTACAGTAAATTTAAAAATTGTGAGAGTCAAACACAGTATTGTGTTCAATGAAATATGTATCAAGGAAAACCTACTGCCAAATTACACAAACATAGAATTGATAATAACAAATGAAAACAAAAAATGATGTTTTTTTGTGATAACTTAAAACACAGATGTTGGTCTGAACATATCGTAAAATATAAAGAATGCCTTGTTATTTTTCTTTTTTTATATTATAAGAATTTGAATATAGACAACATTTAGGTGAGACATGGTCATGCCTCATAACAGTTGTTGTCTATTCTCAAATTCTACCAACTTTGATACGTAACAGACCTTTGGAAAGGATTCTTTGGAAATTTTTAAGAATATTATCAATATATTGCTAATATCTGCATATTTTTCAGGAGTACATCAAGTCTCACCCCAATTCTTCCATGACAGTCCACCTGACCCTAGCCCAGCTTTATCTTGCTGGAGGAAGTGTGTTCAACGCCTGTGATGCACTCAAGGCCATGGGTGAAGACAGATACGCTCCTGGGATTGTAAGTACCGTACACACCCTGGTATAAGCCCATGGGTTTGTAGATTGGGAATGCCCAAAAAACTGGGGTGGGCTTATACCTAAGGGTGGGCTTATACCCAGGTATGTACGGTTGTTTGTAGACCTGGGTGCATTCCATGAAAGTTAAAATCTAAACAAATCTTAGTTTTGACTTAAAGGTGTGTTTAATACATGGTTTCAGATGGTCATTTGAAAACTTTGTGTAAAGTAAACTTATGTTTATATGGTCATTGCTGACTCTAAACTGCTGTAGTTTAAAAAGTCACTGGCTATTTTGAAATGAAATTTTCTAGTAGAAAATGAAGTTTTTTTATTTATTTGGGGGGAATTAATCAATTTGTAAATAAGAAACAGAATTTCATTTAACAATGCTATAATTTGAAAGATAAATAATTACTTGTGAAAAACAAACAAGCTTTCAAAGTACATTTGATTCTTTGGCAGTGGTCACATAAAGAGTGACAGATTTTTTGTTGATAATTTTACATTGTGAAGTCAAAGTGTGAGGAAACAAATAATTTAAGATTTTCATAATATTCATCAAAACAAATTTGGTCATTGTTTAGTATGGTTGTTTCATGGTTGTAATAACTAACTATACATTGAATTGTTGTTAGGTTGCTGCCCTTGTATCCCTCTACAAGTCACAGGAAGACAATGACGCAGCCGTGGATGTGTTGAGCGATGCTATTGGCTGGTACAAAAAGAATCAGGTTGGTAACAACAGGTTTTATTGGTTGTCTACTTACAAAGATGGTTCTAACTGGACATTGAAATATACCTGGAGAGTAGTTAATTAAAAGGTCCTCTTTTGTCGTTTTTGCCAGTTTGCAAAAAAGCATATGATGAAAAAAAAAATTACATGGCAAGACCATTCATAGTTTGACTGTCTCTGCGTGGCTTCCAACCTGGCGTGTACGAATCCTTTGTTGAACACAACTTACTTGCATCTGAATAAAAAAATTCTAAAAAATTTGCAAAGGGGTGATTGGAGGGTTTTTGTGTCCGATTTTAATCTACTCTAAAGAGCAGATTTGACTTTTTATCAGATAAAAGCTCTCAAATCACCCTTTACAGATTTTTTTGAATTTTTTGACTCGGATGCAAGTTAGTTGTATTCAACAAAGGACTCCTACACATAATCCCTTGTTGATTTGCATTTTGACGACAGATTTGAACCAACGCAGAGAAAGTATCTTTAATTAATGATAATTTTTTATTCAAAGTACATGACATTTTGCTTTTTTTTCTTTCAGCCATCCTCTGTCAACCTCCCAACCTTGATGCGGGCAAGTGCAAATTTACTGATGACAACTGGACGCCCCGAGCGGGCTGCGACTGTTCTGGAGGACCTGAAGAAGACCAACCCCAAGGATGCTTCTACGCTGGCCCAACTGATAGCAGCATACTCTAAATTCGACCAAAATAAGGCACAAGCGTATCCTTTCAGGACTAGAAAATAAAATAATCTCTATTTGACAAAGTTCGGAATGTCGAGGAGGGACCAACATTCTTAAAATTTCATTTGTGGAGTTAATGCATTATTGTGATCAACTTGAAATGTGTATGAATAGTTTTTGTTGAAATTTAAATGTGGCTATTTATTAAGGCATTCAAAAGCTGAAGAAAGCTGTAATATTTGACATTATTCATTTTAACTCAATTACTGAAATATTTTTTTACTGTGAGACAGCTCAACATTCAAAGAATAATTATTTACAATTCTGTTGCACTTACAAAAGTTAGTCCAAAAAATAAGAATTATTGTCGTCTATAATTTAGTCAATGGGTTTATATTGTACCCTTAACTAATGCCAGTATAAGCAGAGAACTACCCAGTCCTCAGGACCTTGCTAACAGTATAGATGCTGATACTCTGGAGTCCACATTCACCACTATCAAGAGTAGATATGCTAAGAAGACTGGCAAGGGACCCGATACTCACCCATCACCGAAACTGTACGTAGATAAAGGAAAAAAAAATTTTTTATTTTTTTATTTATGAAAATTTAGCTAAACTGAGTATTGGGCAAGATATTAGTTGTAATTAATTTTATTTTGCATTTTACTGAATAAATCAGTTTAACCAAATGGAAACTGTTAGTTGTCTTATTTGAGCTCTTGGGCGATGTTTTGACCTGAAATTTATGTGTCATTAAAATACTTAACAGTAGTTTTGTCTCTGTTAAATGGCATTTGCTTTAATTATATTTAATGTGCCAGATATGAGGTCAACATTTTACACCCTCTAATTTTCAGAAGCGGAGCTTCGGGAGACAAATTGCTAGAAAAGAAAAAGAAGAGAAACAAGAAAAGTAAGAGAAAAATAAATTAAAAAAAGATCTGCCCAGACATGGTACAGTAGCTTAGACTACATAAAATTTGTGTCTTGAGTTTTGGGATAATAGTAAAAAAAGTAAATCCTTCTTCGTGCCCAATGGCCTATATGGCCGCATGCTATCCCGGTTTCTGTAGCATGAGCTGATGAGAGTTGGGCAACTCACCCTGGACAGATGCTAGTCTATTGCAGGTTACTTTACGATTGTAGCCGGTACTAATTCCCAGCTGAGTCGACTGGAGCAACCCAGTCAAGTGTCTTGCTCAAAGACACAACGGACTGCCTGGGGCGGGATCCGAACCCACAACCTTTCGATTATGTGTCCGAAGCTCTACCAACTGAGCTAATCTGCCTGGCTTTGTGATAATAGGAGGCTTCAGTTTTCCTACGATAAAATAGCAAGGATAAACGGACAAATATGTCGGGGAATTATAAAAAAATTTAACAGCCAGGCTGTTAAAGTAGGTTCATTTTACCAACATATTTGTCCGTTTCTATAATTATTCTAATTTTAATAGTATTTTGGTAGCAACATTTGAACTTCATCAGCTTTCATTCAAGTTTAATATTCCCTCATCAATTGCAGTAAAGGTGTTTCCATTCTTGTGTATGACAATCATTTGCACGTGTTAAATTTCTTTTATTACAGAGAAGTTACCTAAAAATTACGACCCCTCTGTGGACCCAGACGCAGAGAGATGGTTACCCCGCCGTGAGAGGTCTTACTTTAAGAGTAAACGTAAAGACAAGAGAAAGGATGTTGGTACGTTCTGTTCTTACAGACTTCACCATTAATTATTATTTATTAATTGGGATAATTCTAGTATTTGTAAACCCAGATCTTAAGATAATGAAATGGATGACGTTCAGAATACATCAACATCCCTGTAATTTGGACTAACCTTTGTAGGTACATCCAAATCTACGTCATGTAATCCACTATTAATCCTGTTCAAGCACTGTTGAGTATAAGCTTAATAAAAAATGTCATAAAAATACATAATTATCCAGTTTTTGAGCCATATCAATGAAATCTTGAAATCAATAATATTTTAACTTTAAAGATTATTTAATATTTTTTTTCTGGCGTTGATGACCATGCATTTATTTACCTTACAGGCAAGGGTACACAGGGTGCTGGTATAGTGAATGCTGACTTGTAAGTATTAGTTTCTTCTGTTGAATGTAAGAGGCGCTCGTAGCTTAGTGGTTAGTGTCCCAGCCTTTTAACAAGGCTTGGGTGCTTCCTACTGGGCTAGGATAGGATGGTATTGTGAGTGTTTGCAATGGTAATGTGATGCTTTCGAGAATACCGCTTGCCTGCTGTATGCTCCCCGGGGAGTTAAAGTGGTACTTGAGTGAACAGATCCAATTTCAATTCTTACATTATACCAGGATTGATCATGATTCGTGAAATTTCAAATCGGTGAATTAGCATAAGTTTTCTGTTGTCCAAGTCGTTTAGGTGAATTGTTCAAATACTTGGCAATAAAGTGTAAATCGAGAATTGAGAGTATATAGAAAAATTATCATTTTGCTTTAATTGTAGGGATGCAAGCAAGCCAGCTCCATCCACACCGAAGAGTGGACAGACTCCCACTGAGTCTCCTCGTGAACCAGCAGCGGGTCCTCGGCAACAGAAACCAAGTCAAGCAGCGAGTAAGAAGAAGAAGAAGAAGGGCAAAGGAGGATGGTAGAGAAATGAACACTGCAAATTTTACATGTTATTAAAAAGTGGTTTTACTCAAATGGTGAAAGATATTTGTTTCAATTTTACATATTTCAATAAATGCCATAGGATGATAATTTGACGGAAAGTTTTAAAATGTTATTTTGAGTTATTCAACATCGCCATATAAGTATTAATTTTAAATGAAAATTTAAGTTTAAATGAGAAAGTCACTGCATTCAACACAATACATTATGGGTTGGTTCCAATTGTTCGTTGTTGCCAGTGTTTTATTACCTGACCAAATATTAGTGTGATTCATATTGGTAGAAGGAACAATTTCTCAAAAATTACCTATCAAAATACTGTATTGATTGATATGATATCTAAATTTTAAAAGAGGTTGTGCCTGTTCATAATCTTCCTTTTTTGTAAACACAATAAATTGCATTTCTTTGATGTAATGTGGAACATTAATTGTATTTGTATAATTTGGCCAGAAAAATAACAAATATTTCAATTACATTTATTTTGTTAGTTTTTATTATGAATTGAGCCTTAACATTTCAAAAATAGAATGTTTTATACAAATAACAGCATTACATAAAAATAGACATGTTTAATGTAACATTCAGAAAACCACCTACTGTCTTAGGAAATACACTGTATAAACAGGAATATATGACTGTCTAAAATTATGCGTTATGAGTAAATAGTTACCATGAATATAATATGCTTATAAATACAAATTCAAGATTTAACAACTGGTAATACTCAGCATGTACAGCATATATATTATATGTGCTTTTAACTTTTCAATAATATAAAACAACTTGCAGCACTAAATTTATAGTTAAATCGGAGAAGATAAAATTGTCAAAAAAATTAATAATCCTAATATATATAAGCCATGTTTGGAACATAAAATAAGGCACTATGAGGAAGCATTTAACTACATCAACATTCTACAGTACCTATGATGAAAACAAATATACATAATAATAATTATTAACCCATGATTTTAAAATGAATAAGTGAAAATTGAAAGAAAATCCAAAATGTTATTGGCAACTATCAACAAATGACAAGTATTTGTTAAAGTTCTGTCATTTCCGATTTTGCATGATATATAAACTAATTTGTGTGACAAACTCAACAATTTATCTCTCCAGTAAACATATTTAATTTCACCAAACTCAAATGTATTGATTACTCTGGGCTATTCCTACATCACTGTACCCTTAATAGATTAGCACCATGGTTATATAGCGAGTCTTCCCATGGAAAACTGCTATTTAAAAAAAAATAATCAAACTTTTTTTGTACAGCTTAAATCGGTAACGTATCAATAATATTCTAATAAGAACAACCACGTTTTTAAGTAGCAACATGTTTTGATGGAGCTTCTGCCATTGTCAAGCTTTATTTGTAGAATGACAACCCAAAAGGCGCTGCATACTTTCACATAATCATGACATGCAATCAAGAGTCAAACAACTTGAACAACAAGCGACGTAAAAACTTGGTTGTTTTTATTAGAATATTACTACTGCTCGTCAGTACACAACATTTTAACGTATCAATCTTATAATAAGCTGATAGGTGTGTGTGCCTCTCCTGAGGTCTCCCAGATAAGTGCTGATAATCTCTTACAGTGTGCTTGGACATATTCTGTACACTCGCCCATTACATATCAATATTATAATAAGCTGATAGGTGTATGTGCCTCTCCCGAGGTCTCCCAGATAAGCGCTGACAATCTCTTACAGTGTGCTTGGACATACTCTGTAGGAACTACACCAATGTGTACACTCACGAGCTCGTAACAATGTATACTACCTCGTGGCTCGTTGGGGAAGCACTGGCGGCATAGATTACTGAAATAGATTTAAAATACAGTATAGTATTATAAGATAAAAATATATTAAATTCAACTTGCAAAGAGATTTTATAGGTGAGTTCACTACGTTTCGGGCTTGTAAGTTGAATTTGATATATTTTTATCATATATTAAGGAGATAGAACAATCTTTTTCACGTAAGTATTATAAGACTTCAAACCATACTCAAGGCTTAAATTGATAGGGCTTATCCAATACATAGAAAGCTTTCAGTGACTCCATGCCATCTTGGTCACAATACTGAATTGCACTAGCCAATACTAGATTAAAGATCAGTACCCAAAAAAAACGACGGCCACTGTTGTTTTTAAATTAAAATTTGTATTTTCAATCAATTCTACATCAGGGAACAATTATGTTGATTTTGAAAAAATGTGCTTTTAAAGCACTGCCTGACTTTGATGTGACGAATGTCAGAGAGACTTACTTGTAAAACCTGCCAGTCAAAATCCCAGGGACATCACTATTGATATGTGGATGATATGGTTGCTGTATTGTTTTGAAGTTACCCTGAAACCACATAAATATTCTGTGTATTTATCGCAATTGTTTCAAATTATTTGCATTATGTAATGAAACTTTTAAAACTGTTTATTCTGCACAATTTATTCATTTAGTTTCTATTCCCAAACCATTCTCATATGCCATTGTCAATATTACATTGAGTCAGATTGGCCATCTGGATGTATGTTTCCGAAGATGCGAAGGTTTTTATACCCTAAAACAAACGGGGGCGTTAAACTGAGAGGGGGGGGCGTTTAAAGTGAAATTTCCAAAAGAAGGGGAGGGCCGTTAAACCGAGTGGGTGGCGTTTAAAGTGAAATTTTCCAGTGGGCGTTAAACCGAGTGGGGGTGTTAACCCGCGAGTTTACGGTATGTTCAGACGAATGTAAAGATTCAATTCATCGCAAAAAACATAACACAATGGACCTCATTCAAAATTGATAGTTTCACATTGCTAAGTATGTCTAAGTAGATACAGTAACAATAATCAATACTCACAGCTGAATCTTCAAACCATAGCTGATATGAGTATAGAAAGTCCCCCTCACGCATGGTAATGTAAGTATAACCACTGCCAAGCTTATTCTGTAATCTTCTAAACATATCCCAGATCTGAAACCAAGTATATTTCAAGTATTAAAACAATTGCAACAAAACTGTCTTTAATATTTTGTAACCATTAAATCTGGGCCTTAAAATAAAATTACTTTTTTGTTTGAGTCAAATGAAAAAGCAAACTATTTTACCAATATGAAGTTATAGCATAAATAATGTGTCACATAACTTCAAAGTCGATCAAAATCTATAGATTTAATATCTGAAAAAACTGACAGAAAAATAATTTCAAACTCGTTTAATTACAAATTCTGTCTTTTCAAAAAAATTAACGGTTATTTAAAAGTGTATAATTACGTAGTTTTTAATTACCTTATCTTTTAATACTTGTGTTATGTCCATTTTATCACCCATATCTGGTGTGGATTCTACAACGTTTATAGATGGCGCTGTCATCTGTTGACTATGACGATTGATATGAATGAAATGAACTAGACCTGGGAACTCTTCTAAATATCTGGGGAACATTACGTTAAGAAAATGCTTTAACCACAAACAAAATTTCTACCTAATGGTCATAAGATATAAGTACCGTATTCTCCCTAATAAGCGCCCAGCGCACTTGGAAAATTCAGAAAATAGGGGGGGCGTTTATTTGGAAGAAAGTTTCAGGATTCACGCGTGGAGCGTAATGAGGTAACCAATTTAAGCGAGCTATGGAGGTGTTCATTTTCAAAAAAGGGATTTATACGTGAAACTAAATAAAGTAGACACACTCAAGAAACGTGTTTTATTCGAAACATTAAAAGTCAAATATAGAGTTCGTGGTGATTAGAGATTCCCCGCAGCGGTTGTTGGTAGACATAAGGATCATTCTATAGCCCTTTCCAACCGTCTTCCAGGGTACGTTTGCCGTGGAATCTAAGAGATAATTGTGTTTACTTACTCTTTGTATGAGTTCCGCTAATTAACCGTTTCCCATTGTGTGTGCCTGGCCACTATAAATGGTTTGCTATTTTAAATAATATCAGGTTTATAGGTATTTATAAGTTTTCACCAAGTACACAATCCTTTGAAAATAACTTTACATTTCTATAAATGTTTGCCTTTTTCTGTATAACTAGAACTTTTTTAAAAGCTGGCGAATGTCGTTTTTTGATTCTGACCAATAGAGTGGTTCAAAAGCAGCCACGCCATTTTCTTTTGCAAAAAAGGATACGTTGTCATGGTGATATTGCGTTGTGCCTTTACAGCTAGATATGATGTATAGTCGAATAGTTCATGCCTCATACATGCATTCACGTACTGGACTAGTTGTGGAGAGTATGTGGATTCATGGGAATCACCTTGAAGTCGTAGGTAAAGACACTCAAATAGAGTTTTCAGCTTATCATACAGAGCACATATTGAATTTTCTAATCTAGGGAAGAAATTGAAAACATTATCACTCATCTACCTGTTATTGCCATGTTATATAGAGGATATAATTAACTAGTGCCATTGAATAATAAATTTCTCAAAATAAGTCAAAATCCGAGCCCTTGGCGAGGATTTTGACGAGTTTTGAGAAATTTATCATTCAATGACGAAGAGTTTATTGTTCTTTTTCTCACATGAAACAGTGACGACGCGTTGTCGAAGAAAAAACGAGGATTTTTTTGAGAGCGTATGAATACAGTGATTTGTCAGAGTGTGATATTTTCGATAATACATTTGGGATTGCGATAGAAACGAACTTATCATGTGAGAAGTATAAGTAACATATTATGTGAAACAATCCAATCTCCTCGTTGGTCCCGATCTGGCTTCAAAATTCAAATCAACTAGAAAGTTTGTGTATGAGTCCTTTGATGAACATGCATCTTAGTTAAAAAGTTCAAAAAAATCCGTAAAGTGACTTTTGGGAGCTATTTGTATCCAAATCAAACCCTTGCTTAAGCCCAGGCTTAATACAGATTTTTTTGAATTTTTTATTCAGATGCAAGTTAGTCATGTTCATCAAAGGACTCGTACACAAAATTTCTAGTTGATTTGAATTTTGACGCCAGATCAGGACCAACGAGGAGACAGTATGTTTAAGTAAACCAACTTTTTGACCAACTTAATTTTAACATTATTTATTAAGTTTAACAAACCTGCAGTCAACATTTAGCACTTGGGAATATGCCATGCAATGAAATGTCAAATTTTTTTCCAGCAAAAACTGTTTCCACTAAACAATGTTAAGCAACTGTTTCAATTATTTTTAATGTTTTGTACTTGTGTGTTGACAGTTCAAATACCATTTTTGGAAGTATATGCTAAAATGTTAAATGCAGTCATTTTCAATATTTGATATTTACTTTAAAACTATACACCTTACCCATTTCACAAGTTACATTCTTAATGTTAAGAAAAATAATAAGCATACCTTGGTGGTATTTCTCCCTTAGTTGGTGTCTCTAGAAAGAGTTGAAATCCATTATTCTTCACTAACTCCCATCTCTTTAATGCATCTCTCATTAGTTTGTCTATATTACCCTGCTATAATATCAAGAAATATGCATAAAACACAAAAATATGAATAGCTGACACATTCTGCCTTCGACATGTGAGTAGGACAGTGCTTTGCTATGACGAGTGTCGCCATTGGTTAAATTGGAGGTGGGGAACCTTGATGAGTAAAGTTCAGAGATTCTTGACCAAGGGAGTAGATTTCATTGAAATATGCAAGAAAATTTATAAGATCAAGTTAGTCTCTCCCACAGCCCCTCTCAAAAGAGGCTCGACCCAAGTCGAAGGGGCTTGAGTTCAGTCTAATATTTGCATAATTAGCATAATTAGCATATTAATTAGGTCAAATAGGGTGTTGGCTTGTTAAAGCTCAACATAAGGATT
>JAOXYC010014457.1:0-15323 GCA_028565715.1 Phoronis pallida
TGACAATGGTTTTGAACCAACGCAGAGAGAGTATCTTTAAAGTTATAGTCTGTTTTTAGCCTAAATTTTAATCATTTTTAGGTCGTCAAATCTGGGATTTACACAGGTCGAAAACACTTTTGATAATTAAATAAAAGCAAAAAAAGTTTTGGATGAAATCAAGATTTGAACACTTTTAAAAGAGCTTGAAAGGTTAAAATGTAGTCAGTAACTTTAAACATCAAACTGGCTACTTTAATAACGCCTTTGAGTCTGAATCTGGTCACAAATTGTTGGAAACCCTCACACATGCTGATATTTAGTCATAACCCTTTAAAATCAGCTAGTGCGGGCTGAGTTTTTCAGTATCACAACAAAAATACTTCTCCTTAGCTCAGCAAACAAACTAATAAATTCACAACAACTGTTCTAATAATGAATAACAACTGTCACAAATAAATAAATAAAAATCATAGCACAAAATGAGTATTTTTAATAAAAAAATGAACTATCAAGATATTGTCAGCCCTTATAGAACTCTGTTGAGAGGTTGTAAACTTTAAAATCGTTGATGATTTCATTATAACAGAGACCTTATAAGAATAATAATTATCATAACTTATACAGTCTCTGATTATAATAAGGATTCTAAGCACCCTGATAACAAATGGATACTTAAATAAAAGGTCTCTTAAGGTGGTGTCAGAATATTAATTCTAAAGATTTTTTAAGTGAAAATTTTTGGAACAACTCTAATTATCTAATCTTTCACTCGATAAAGATCTTTTTTGTTTCTAAGGTTGGCAAGTGTGGTTAAGTTTGGCACAATATCCTTCTGTAAACAAAAATGCCATTTTTCACTGTTGACAATTTTTCTTCAAATTTAAAATCTTTTTAACACATAATTGGTCGAAATTTAGATTTGAGATGATTGGAACTAAAATTATAAACAGTTAAAAGGTTGATGACTTTCATAATTTTTGTTTACGAAACATCTATAAACAATAGCAGATTGGCACTCACATTTGTACTTCTCACATCAAACAATTGCCTTGTTGCATATATCCTCAACACAAAATGAAATTATAAAATATGAAAAGGCACTAACAATGATTATCAAGCCTTTAAGTGGTGTAAAATAAAATAAAAATTAGTGAACAAATACACTTTTTCTGCAAAAAAATGAAAATAAATATTCACAACACCTATACAAAAACAGCTATTGTCACAATAACAGATCTCGCTTCCAGCAATAAAAATCAACATTTACACATATCTTAACATAACTATTGAAATTCTTCTTTCTTTCCTTAAGAGTTATACCATTTTCACATGTTTTGACTTTCTATCTTGTAGAACAAATTGTCTTGAAAACATGCTTCAAATTCAAATACTTCTATGTGGTCAGTACAATAAAACTAATTCCTTAAAAATTACAAATAACATAATTACAAGTATCAGGGTCCAATATTTTCATTTTTTTTTCAACTATGCACATCTTATATTTTGACCAATAGTTTATGTTCATAAGTGTCAACAACTGAGAATATATTTAAACTAAAACTTTTATTGATCATCACAAATTCATATCTAAAATGTCACAACCCTGGGCCAGTGGGTTTCAAGAAATAGTCATCATTAAATCTCTAAGTATTTTAGAACTGTTAACTAATTGTGAAAAATATCGCTCTCTGTCAACTGATCTGTAAACCACGATCGACTGACTTTGAATCACAACTCCATTTTTGAGAAAAATGTCAAATTTTCAAATTCTCTTTAAACCAACATTTTCAATACAACCATGTTTTATTTAACCATAGTTCAAAAAACTAAAATTGACAACTTGGAAAAACAGTGCTTGAAAAGTTCAATTTTGAAGAAGGATTGTCCAATGTTTCATATTTTGCTGAAGATTCGTGTATTAATTTTCCAAACAAAAGGCAATAACTTCGAACCCAGTTAAAACTTGCATAAAATGTCCACATTTTTTTATAAATTTTGACCAAAAAGACTATGATAAGCAAGAATTAACCTGCATCTTAGTAAAAATTTTTTTAAAAAATCGGCAAAGGGGGAAATTTGAGCTTTTTATCCTAAAAAGGTGTAAATTTCGAAAACCTTGTCGTCCAACAAGGTTTTTTTGGATACAAAGATCTCAAATTTACCCCTTTACCGATTTTTTTTGAAGTTTTTGACTATGATGCAGGTTAATTATATTCATCAAAGGACTCATACACAAAAATTCTAGTTGATTTGAATTTTGACCCCAGATCCTCACCAACAAGGAGACAGTATCTTTAAACTATTTTTTCCATTTCAAAGTAAAATGCATTTGATTAGACACTTTCAAAAATTTACAACAGAAGCTGATTTTTTTTGTGAACCATCCAACAACCCCTCTTTAAAGTTCCACAACCAAAACACTAACCATTTCGAATTTCAACACAACTCTAACCAGACAACTTCCACTAGGTTTCACATTGTTTCATCACCACAGTTTTCCTTCCAGACATTTGCACAGCACCTTAACAGATCTCCATGGTAACCATTCAACAATATCCCCACAGCTGTAGGCACATGGTAAAATCAATGCACACCCTGTAGGTTCTAGTAATAACAGATTTTCACGCGTGTTGATGATCAATAAATTGCACTGTTAAAGATTTCTTGGATATGCAATGTTGTGTAATGAATTTATACACTGCTCTAGATCCTCATATCAATAATGGCTCTGTGTGTTTTAAAATAAATGCCAGACCATCTAGATTCGATTGCATAATCCAGAGGAAAATGTCCATGGTGATATGAATTCCTCTATTGTTGAATGGTGCCTTTGACTTTATACAGCAGTCAAAGTTATCTGTGAGTTTATTCCACTTGGCCCAGCTGTTTAGAATCCTGGGTATGTAAAATGGTCAGCATCAGAAATCTGTTGGTAAATTCTTCTAGTTTCATAATATACTCCAACTATTTGATAATTCCACTCCAATCACAACTCCCACGGCCTCATTCATGGCATACATTTTTCACAAGTTGAGATGATGAGACTTTATTTTGACCACTTTGAATATAAGACGAGTTCATTTATTTTCCATATTTCTAACCAAATGGAACACTTCTGCACTGAAGACTTGGTTTACTTGCTTGAGCATTTGCATGTCACATTATGATGAGACAGTCTTTTGATGTTGATTGTTCAATTGAGACAGTGATTGTAGTCACTACAAGTCTTTCATTTCTAATGTTCTTCTACATGACTAGACACCTCTTGCCATGCTTTGGGGGACGTGGTTGTAAAACTGAGCGGACAGCTTCATCAAATACCTGGAAAACAAATACAAGGTGTGTTATTTAAGAAATAATGCCAGACAAAGTAGTTCGTAATTGAAATAACGTTTTTTTATAAGAAAATTAATATCTTATTGAAATATTTGGCAGGTGTTTCACAAAAGGCTGCAACAAGGGTTGATAATTTTACATAGCTAAGATGCATAATAACTTTAAAGTTAACAATAAAACAATCAAAAGTCCGAACATTGACTTCTAGAACATTTGTGTGAGGCATCAAAATTTCAAAACAAGTTGATCTTGTGATCAAGATTGTTTAAATAAATCTGATGTACAAGTGTATTTCCAACATCCAGACTTATCCATTTGTTAAAAAGTGACATGATCTTTAAAGATACTGTCTCTACGTTGGTCCCAATCTGGCTTCAAATCGCAACTCAACTAGAGATGCTGTGTATGAATCCTTTGTTGAACACAACTTTCTTGCATCCGAGTAAAAAAATTCAAAAAAAATCTGCAAATGGGTGATTTGAGAGCTTTTGTGTCCGATTTTAACCTACTCTTAAGAGTAGATTTGAATTTTATCGGTAAAAATTAAGCTTTCAAATCACATCTTACAGATTTTTTTGAATGTTTTACTCAGATGCAAGTAAGTAATGTTCAACAAATACTCATACACAAAAATTCTAGTTAATTTGCATTTTGACGATGGATTTGAACCAACGAGGAGACAGTTAAAGAGTGACATGATCTTGAAGTATTGTACCTGTCTAAGACCTCTTTGTGTTAATGCTGAGCACTCCATATATTTATGTGCTCGTATTTTGGAAGCTAATTTTATTCCTTGTTCTCGCTTGATAGGGTGCATGCCTTGTGTTGTGAGATTAACTACAGCATCCTTGTCATCTCGCAAATCTATTTTTGTTCCTGCAAATTAGAAAATAATCAAGAATAAAGATACTATTCAAGTATATGCATTCCAGTTTATTTGTTGAAAATGCATTGAAAAGATACCTTATGGAATGATTAAGAGTACTGTTAGATAAGAGACTTGTACTATGTTTCGACCATGACACATGGCTATGACTCAGAGACCTTTCCCTATAGGAGGGTTTCAAGTTTATCTTCAGAGGGCAGTCTCTCCCACAGCCCATCTCAAACGATGGTCTGTTCTCCCTATGCGATAATCGAGTCCCGCTAAGTATATGTTGATTACGTCACTCCGCTTAAACACAGTCTCCTAAAAAACAGGAAGACCCCCTGCGGTTGATACAGTCCCTCGACCGGAGTCGAAGGGGCTGGAGTTCAGTCTAGGCACTACTGAATCAAAGCGGAGGTCTGTCATCTAGCGGTTCTCAAATTCGTTAAGGTATCTTTTCAATGAAGAGTATACTTCAGTATATTATTATACAGGGGTGTGATTATACACGAGGGTGACTGATTTTCTGAATATACAAGAGTATTATAACTATGTGTCGTGTTCTGTTGATTTTGATGAAAACCAAAACTGAAAAATAAATCATCTAATTAGATAATTGTGATATCCCATCTAAATTTACTTCAGTCTTCAATTTCAAGCAAACGACAAAATAAGTTCCTCTGAGTAATAATTTGTAGAATTTGTTTGGAATAATAATAAGTATTCACTAGGACTATCCAAAGGCGGCTTCATTTAAATGCAATTTGTTTCGAAAAAACAGTGGAAAACTTATTTTAATATCAAAGCTGACTAAACTGTTTTGAATCGAAGAAGTTTTACCCGGGATACCGTTCCACCAATATCGAATGCAAACAAAGTTACCTATAAGTAAAATTGGTGTATCAGGACAGTGATGTCGGATCTCTGGAATCCATTTTGTGTTGATGTTCTCGTAGGAAGACGGACTAATAACACTAAAACATACTAGGAATACATCGGTCTGGAAAAAAAGAGAAAACGTTACTTTAAATATTGTTAATGATCCATTTCAAAATACATTTCTTTATCGTAAACAAACACTGTCACACTGTTGCTTAATTTTTCATTATTCAGTTGCTAAGAAATTATTGGGCACATTTCTGTACGTCATCAGATAATCATGCATCAATTTTAAGACAGATTTCAGATGGTATTTGTTTGAAGCAAGTTAAAATTAGCAGTAATTGAAATGGCAGGTATTACCACTTTTATTCAAAATAAATGCAATATTTGTCAATATCTAAAGAAATTTCAATGATGTACAAGTTTTCTCTTAGGTTCTACTTTAAAAGCTTAGTCCCAAGTGCACTTCAAATGTCCTTTGACAGAGGATTGCTTTTCATATACTCAATCTCGCAGTTTTTATTGCGAGTTGATTGATTGATAATTTTAGTATCCCCCAGTAGTGCCACCTACCTGTGGATATGATAACGGCCTCAACCTATCGTAATCTTCTTGACCCGCAGTATCCCATAATCCTAAGTTTACAGATATACCATCTACCATCAGTGGCGCTGTGTAGTTATCAAAACTGGAAGGAAAATTCAGTACTAATTAATAAGACCTGTACAATTTATATTGAAAAATGAAGCTGGATTGGAAAATTTTACTTAACAGTAATATGGACACAACAAGCTGTACCAAGACTTTGAAGTCAACGAACCCTTGTGTCAGTTATTATGATTAGGGTTGGGTACCAGTATTTACAAAACGGTTTGATACCAATACCGGTACTACAAAATCGATACCGGTATTTTTTCGGTATTGATACCGAGTATTTTAGGCCCGGAGGTGCAGTGGTCGAGTTGTCGAGAATGCTCATTTTAGTCTAGCGCCCGGGTCTAGCGCTTGCCAGATGCAAGATTTTCTAATCATCTGTAACAATTCTTCCAAGAGGGATCATTTTCACCTTTTTGATGTGAAGTGAAGCCACGCTTTTGACCGTTTTGGCATTTTTACCGTCAGGTAAGCGCCTTTGCCGTGCAATGCAGATAGTTTATTTTTTCAAAGTATCAATTTTGGCACCGACTACTTTTCGTTTCGGTATTTTACCGGTATTTTTCGTTCGGTTATTCGGTCCGATACAGGCACCGGATACTGGTACCCAACCCTAATTATGATAATATAAAGGATTTTTACCTTGTAATAGATCGGACTAATGTGGACAGTACTGAAAAATTCAGTAACTTTTATTATCACTGAATTTTTCAGTTCAATCTTTCTTTTTCGATCACCAAAAAAGCCCCTAGAAACTTCATCACAAAATAAAATTCATGAAAAAACTCATCAATGGATAAACTCATATGTATAAATGGATAATGGCACACAATTTATTGTATTTCACCCTTGACTTACACTGTTGGTACATATTCCCCAGGAAAACTATCTGTTGTATATGAGATGAGCATACAGGTTTTACCAACTGTTCCGTCACCTACCACTACGCACTTGATTGGTCGCCCCGCCTGCGACATATCTGGAAATAAAAAGTATAGCTCATGAATTCATGTGGGTTATTTATCCAACAATCAAAAATGAAAAGATTGTTTGCTTGAAAATAAATTGCTGGGGGAGACACTTTTATAATTTTAGTCTCAAATTGAACATGACATACCACCCTAAACCGAAGTTGTGATGAATAGATCAATGATCATTGATTAAGGTGTTCATTGCATTTGCTTACCGTAGACTGATTTTGTGAACACCAGAACCTACCGCAGAAAATATTTTAAATAAAGCTGATAAATCAAACAAAATAGCCCTCAAACCATGTACCTAAAGACTCAATCTGTACGCAAACAAAGAACAACAAACAATGTCTGTTCTCCTGTATCAATCAATTTTTTGTAACAATTTCAATCTGTTCACCCTTCTATTCAGCTGGTTGGCTCACTAACAAAGAATCATAATACAGTCATTCACAAGTCATTAAGTCTTTGTCATGCTGTAAAAAACACAGCCTTTGTCCCCTCCAGTCATCACATGATGATACTTAACTCAAGTCAAGGTAATATTAGATTACCTGTCAATGGTAGTAAAAAGTCAATAGACAATTGAGGTGTTTCAGAGGATGTGATTAGACACAATAACCACACTGTACACTGAGTGACTGTAGTATATTGAGGTGAATGATACAAAAGTGTGACAATAAATATTTACTGCAGGTTGGGTTTGGATTGTGAATTGGTTTTTGGTAAACACTGATTGACACAAATAATTGTGTATTGACATGATTGGTTGGTATATATGGCAGGATGTTGACAGCTTAAGTTAAAAAGATAACATTATCTAGACCAAATTTTATAGGTCACCGGTACCTAGACCATTGGTCAATAAAAAAACATTGAATCTGAATTTTTTCATTGATTAAAAGAGCACAAACAGCCAAGAAACACCGATACAGGTATAGACATACTGACACTCTTGAAAACAGAACTCCAGACCAACTGTTTACTTTTCAAAGCAAACAGCTGATATAAATGACACCCCTATGGTGCTAAAATAAGATAAGGAATCAAAAATATTTAAAGATACTCCAAATCAAATGATTTGTGATCGGCATTGATTTTGAATGATACTAGCATAAAAGTGAAAAACACTAGTACTGAAGGTAGAGTTTCAACAACAAGTGACCTTTGTGGTTTGAAATTCTTCAAGTGAAAAACTAGAACACAGTGATTAAAACAGATGTGTTTGTTGAGTTAATGACTAAATATAAATAAATATCCAAAGAAGGTGTGTTATTCGGATCATTCCATGAGAACCGGGCTTGAGACTGCACTGTTGAAGAGAGGGTATAAAAATAGCTCATTAAAAAGGGAAATTCCAGTGTCTGCAGAAAACCTGAGAAAACATACAGAAGCTTCTCAAAACACAAGTGCATGAATACGTGTACAGTACATAGGCAACTACAAGTTTACACTGGAATTTCCCTTAGATTCAATTCAGCACAACTTGTAAGAAAATGTACGTAATACAATAATTTTTTAACTAGAATGTTGATCCATCATAAAGCAAAACCCCTTTCAAAATGTTTGACTTATTACACAAAATATTATTTTGTATCTCATTGATAAATTTGGAAAAACATTTAATTTTGATTTATTACATGTCAAACTATGTATTTAAGTTTGTATCATAGGATAAAGGATTCTACACCCGGGGGTTCTTCAATGCAACATTAAGCAATTATCTATTGCTCAGTGATTGAAAAACAATCTGGCCTGCAAATGAGAGGTACAAAATTCTCCAACCATTAATTAGACAACTGTCCTGCATACCATTTGCTGTCAATGAATAAAAATCTGCCTTAGAAGAACGTACATGAAAACACTGAGGAACACTCTGACAATGAACAGACATGAACAAATCTCATTTGCTCAAGTCCCATAGCACTGCTGCAATTAACATTTCCCATCAGTACTAATTAGAGCAGAAAACTTTGAAATGCTA
The DNA here is from genome assembly GCA_028565715.1 of Phoronis pallida. Lineage (NCBI taxonomy): Eukaryota > Metazoa > Phoronida > Phoronidae > Phoronis > Phoronis pallida. The sequence goes on from JAOXYC010014457.1 coordinate 8,678, forward strand.
CAATCATAAAAATACATATTAACAGGGGATGAGTACAATTGGAAAAAATCATTGTTAATGCATGGGATTGATATTTTCTTGTTTGCACAGAAAATGTCACAGTCATCCACGTGCATTTTGCATATTACAAATCATTTTTCATTAATTCCCAAAATGATTCCCATGTAGGAAGCCAATATCTTTATTGATCAATTTCATTTCAAAATGTTGCCTCATCAAGTGTTGTTAATTAATTATAGCCTATAAACAACACAGGATTCCAAAAATACAAAAAACACATAATTTGTAACATCCAAGAGATGAACTCACTTCAAACAATGTAAACAAATTTTGAGTGTTTATAGGTTATAAATTAAGTTTTACGTCAATGTTTCAAGCTGAATTGTTTCTTGAATTTAGGATTTTCAAAGCATTACAAAACTTGGCAAATCATGTAAGGAACGAGAAGAGCAACATAATACTGTAACATGTTTTCCCAACACAATAAGGCCTACTGTGATAGTTTTTTTTTTGTTATTAAATAAGACCTATCAATTTTCAATAAATCAAAAACTCAACAAATCATGACTGTGACATCAAAAGAGCAAGGAAGAGCCAGTACTGAATGAATCATACTCGAGGATCAATTTTCATGACGATCTCAATATCAAAAGCGGCTGGAAGAGTAAGCTTTTGAAATCCATGTACATCCATGTATCATACTAAATACACATTTGTGAACTTTTTGCTACAAGTACAGAGTGTTGTTGCTGAAAACAAATTCGGGATCAATATGTTAACAAATATTTATGTATTTTACAAAATTCTCAAACCTCAACAAATCATAACTCGAGCCACGCAAAGGGCTATCTAATACATGTATCATAATGTTCTTCCCCAATTATAAGTGAATCACAGACAAAATTACATAAATTTTACAAAATTCACAAACCTCATCAAATCATTGCGATCTCAATATCAAAAGAATCAGGAAGACTAGATCAAAACACATGTATCATTCTTGCTCAATATAAGTACTGAATCACTAGATATACATGTGTATGTGTGCTTGTATTATAGAACTAGACAAAACTATTCAATTAGTAATCAAATCAATTTCAAAAAAATCACAAACCTCAAAAACTCATTGCGATCTCAATATATCAGTCCGGAAGAGGTTTAAACACACCTATCATGTTCTTGCTCAATACAAGAACTGAATCACTACATGTGTATGTGTTTGTATTATAAAGATGAGTTAATCAATATACTTCAAGACTACCATGCAGTTGATTTATGAATAATGCAGCAGAATTCTAATTAGTCTATCTATGTCAATCATTGTTCTGACCTACTATGGTTTACTAGGGGTTAATGCCATCTCTCTGAGTCAGAAAGGCTTCAATCAGCAAAGTAAAACATGCAAAAGATTTTACAAGATTTAATCTAGAAAAATAGAGTAAAAATATCAAGAGGTAAAATTTTCATCCACAATTTTGTGGCTTTTCTTATTTTAAAACATGTATTTGCTCAGAAGACAATACCGAGTGGTCAAGGTTAGACAGCCAAGGTTCACCCCTTACATAATATTGAAATTATGATGGCAATTAATTAACAATAACAAAACTGAACAAATACACTTTTCAAATGCCCCTCTGAACTTTTTCTGTGTGAGACCATAAGTGGAACAATTCATTTTTTCTGTGTGAGACCATAAGTGGAACAATTCATAACAATGTAAACAATTCAAAAGATGAATGGTACGTAGAAAAGGGAGAACCACCCTGATATAAAAATATTTTCAATCAGAATTCTACACTGATTTACAAATTATACGAAACTTCAAAAGGTGTCACAAAAAATTATTGAAAAACATTGAAAACCAAAAATTTCCAGAAGAAATTCCAAGCAGATGTTAAGGTCATTGCCTATCAAAACAGTTGTCAATGTTGCTGTTCATTAGTTCATTGCATTAATCATCTTTAAACTAATTAATTGACAGAAAATACTCCAGTAGTCACAGTAACTAGCCTTGCATTGCACATTAAGGGGCAAAATAGATAAAGTTTGATTCATTGATCAGCAGGGTTTTTGTTCTTCTTGACAACTGGTCAAACAAACTTTTCAATAAATCCTGTTTATTTTATAAAGTAACAACTTTGACAGAAATTTTATTGAACACAATTCTAACCGATTTATAAGCTTTAAATGCCTTTCAGCATATCATGTATGGCGCCCCTCATTGGCATCATTCAAATGTTCCCTTTCAAACATTGGGCGCAAAGACATTTTACAATCAGAAACTATAGGAAAACGTTTCTAAAGTAACCCTGCAATGTTGCAGTAGTTCTAAATGAATTAGCTGAGGAACATGCTTTGTACCAGAATGTCAGTAAATCTGGCAATAAATCCAACATCCCGCCCCCACAATATATACGTAATGTCCTACCTTCAAGAAAATTGACATACACTCATGAGTAATTCAGAAGTAGCCCGGTAAAAACATCTCGAAGCACTATTGTGAAAGTTCTGTGTCAGTGACTAACTCTGTAACTATTGAACTATCAGCAACATAGCATATGTTTGGTTTAAATCTGCCTCCAAGAAATCAACACACCCACGTAAAATCAATACTTGTAATATGACAGAGGGATGACTCAAACCAATGAAGAATTGATTCCCAGATTATGATGAACGTATTGATTATTTAGTTATAAACCCATGAGTGAGGACAGCTAGTTCTATGCTAGATCTAGACAGTTGATCTATGAATAGCACATTTATAATGTATACATGTTCAGTGTAAAAAACTGAGGTTGCTAATTACCGCCTTTTTTCTTTTTTTGAAAAACCTTGAAATGAGCATAGCTATGAAGGAATTGTCAACCAATGAAGCATTTGGGTAACTGGAAATTCATAAAAAACCTAGGAATCTTGGGCTCAGAGCACAAATACTTTAAATGTTGTTTAAAATTATAATTTGTTTTTAACACATGGGTCATAAAATATTTTTCCAAAATGACAATACATCATGAGCTCCTCATCAAGGGATATGACCCAAAACAGCATTTTCATTTGATTTCTGTTCCAAAGAAAAAAATTGAGTTAGCCATGAGACCGAAAAAAGGAGGAAAACATGATTTCACCAATCTGACCACCCATGCCATCTGTGTCCAACATACCTCAACCACATTCCTAGCACATGTAACCACCACACAATCAACTTTTATATGTTTGTAAGTATTCAAGGAGACCACCAACTAAAACCATCTGTGACCTTCTGGTTACCATTTTAGCTACCAGACAAAAACTGTGACTACAACTTAAAGATGAGAAAAAGAGGTCAAGAAAGTTCTTGTCGTCACCAGAGCCTACCAGAACTCCCTTTGAGACAATAACTCATTCTTTTGATTGACAAACTCATTGAAATATAAATCCAATGTCAACTCACATAAATCGTCCATCATGATTCCAATGCTGCAAGAACATACAGGAGAAAAAACAAACACTTTCCACCCGCCAAATACCAACAGCTTTCCCAGAGCTCAACAATCACAACCTAACCACCCAAGCTCCAACCTTCCTATGCAGTCCACCCGTACCCAGCATTGTAATGATCCTACTGAATTTCCAGATACCATGACCATTTGACACAACTAATTTACGGCCAGCCTGCACACTCAAGGGTATTTACATAACCACATCAATAAACAGTACAAGCAGCAATGGCCAGTAAGAACAGTGTGGGCTCTCACTGGGCTTAATGGACCATGGTGATTAGAGGCTGGGTTGAAAGTAAACAGTCATTACAGATAGCTGATACTGTTGGGAGAAATGCTGGACAAATAAATTATAATGTTTTCTTCTACCTAAGTGCTGTTCCTGTTGCTGATATGGGAATAAACTTGCTGGGAATTGTTGAGTGCCAATTTTGAAGTAGATATCAAAATGATAATATTATGAGTTCAGTTGTTAAATGTTAATGTATTCTGGATTTTGGATTTTTTCACAAATATCTTGGCAAGGTTTGGCCAGAGTCTTTTTAATGAGCATGCGCATAGACACAACTTTTACTTTCAATATTTACAAGGTTATTTTCTAACAATTCCAAATGTTGATTTGGCCAGTTTACCAGAAACTGAAGATTAAAGTGTTAGAGCACCAATGCAACATTACCCAGGAACCTAGATGATTGGACAGCTGCCACCAGACCTCACAGTAAACATTTCATGCAAGACATCATCTTGAAAGGTGAGCTAAACATCACTTACCGTACACACCCGGGTATAAACCCATGGATGTTGTGAAGATTATGCCAAAAAACTAGGGAGGACCACTGGTTCTATAGCCGAGTGTGCTTTTACCAAATGCATTTATGAACTAGTACAATGCACAACATTGCGATTTTATCAAAACATAGGTTAGGCTAATACCCAGGTGGGCTTACGCCTGGTTGTGTACGGTAGTATTCCCAGGTGTTAAACCCCTGAATCAAGTTTCAGAAACATTTACACTAGACAGTTGAAACCCATAATGACAGATATGTAATGACAATAAATGCACCAATGCAAATAATGTTGATTTGTATTGTCCATTAGCGACAATGTTCTGTGCTGGAATTAATGTACGATACATAAACATGATACAATTATTATCAAGGGATGTATTCAATAATGAAAAAGTAGGCTTGCCTTGCAATAGTGCAGTACTTTCTCGTTTTGCCAAACATGTCATGCATATCATCATTTGTGGTAGCTCAGATATTTGGGATTCAATCATAATGATCTTAAAGCTACCAGATTGTCAAAGATGGTGACTGCTTCGTCATCAAGAGTGCAATCCATACTGAGACTTTCACCCCAGTAAAACTTTCGGCAAACTTGATATTTTTCCATTGTTAATTTTAAAACTAAGATTTCAAAAAATTATTAATAGTGCTCATTAACTTGTGACCAAATAAAAATAATACAGAGTTAGCTATAATGTATAACCCTTGTCCTAACTGAAGAGGTCCTTGTCCTCAATTATCATTTGGACCCATCTTTCAGCACCTGTCTTGATCACTGTGGCTGGAAGTTTAAACAGAGGTTAATGAGGTCCTCAACTTATAATCCCATACACTATCAATGACTTGTGGTCTCAATAATGACACTTCTCTCAGCCAAACCATCTGTTTACACTATCAAACTGCCTGAAATGTATACAACATTTCAGCAATCAAACCCTATTGTTCCATGACAATAATGCTAACATTGACCAGATACATTTGAGCAATTGAGTTTTGAATGCAATTTGGACTTAATACTTTTCTTCAAAAAATTTAAAAAATTACCGTTAGTCCAAAGTGGACTTCATGGATTCTTATCAAATAAACCAACACCTGACTGTAACATTGGACAATTCCGAGTTTACAATTGGAAATTGAATGTACCATAGAAAGTTAAACAGGTCTATTCCCAGGCAAAGTATAAGGAACTAATTATAGGCATCTGGAATGGAGAAGTACCAGTTACACAGTGGCCATTTAAATGTAATCATTCAATTGAGTTATTTGTCTCCAAGACATGTTGGAAAACAACAAAACCTTTAATGGGGTCTTACAGGTCATTCAAAGAATTCCTGGTTGCCATGTAAAATTTGAACAACCAATAACAGTGTCAAGTGGACAGTCTTGTTAAAAAGCTACATTTTCGAGGGTAATTTTGCCCAAGTCCTGGTGAAGATAATCCATGATGTAAAACCATAGACGGGATGCCTCAGATTTTTCATACCCTTAAGTTCATCCTTCATAAAAATCAATCTGTCAAACATCACTTCTGGTCTGTTGAGTAAAAAGCCACAAATCTTTAAAACCAGACTATTTCTGGATTCCACAAGCTTTCTAACAAGTGAGCATAAAATTCAGATACGTAACCATGATTTCTGGCCAACAGTAATGTAAGAGGTTACAGTAAATTCTATTTTATAAGTAATAAATTTTGAAAAGACAGATAATTTCAGAACAGTATGTTGTCTTTTTTAATAGAAAAATACTTGTGCAAAGAACTATGTGATCCAGGATCAACTTTGGTCAATAGGTCTGCTATTCTTGAGTATGGTTTCAGAGATGAACTGCATGCATTGAAAACATACAATGCCTATTGGTAAAATACAAACTGGGCAAGGGTTTTGCCTGATTGGCATCCGAACCAAACAAACAAACTGCATATTTCATATAAACATTTGGCTCTGCAAAAGAGGAAGGTTTTAAAGAAAAAGAAAGATTTAGAGATGGGTGGACATTGTTGATATCTATTTCAAGCGAGGAAAATCAGATAAGAGGATGGTTTCTATATCTGCTTGATCTCAGAATGCCTGCATTCCATCATGAGAGGTTGACCACATAAAATATCTCATGGTGAACATGGTGAAAATATACAAAGGAAAATTATACATTTTCTAGATGTTTAAAAATTGAATTTCTTAGATAATTTTGGTAGCCAGTGAGTGTATGTCATCCATAAGTTTTAAATAAATAACATGTTGTGAATGGTAATTCATGAAAATAATTGACAAAACTGTCCTTGACAATTTTTAAAATGGTTTCATTGGAGTCAAAATTGCCAAGTCATAATTTGTACATCTTTCATTCCAAATTAAATTATCATGTTTGTTACTGATGCATATG
>JAOXYC010015568.1:0-15289 GCA_028565715.1 Phoronis pallida
AAAAAAAGTTACATGTAACTTGATGGACAATTCTTCGTCATTTACCTTGCACATTCATCTATATCTATCTCGCAGTTAGCACCGTTATATCCAGCAACACATGTACATGTATTGTTGTAGGCACCATCTACACACGTGGCATTGTTCTGGCAGCCATGACCTACACAACTGTCGTGGATATCTGGAAAAACAGAAAATGGTGAGGTAATGAACTTTTCACGATAATTGAAATATTTGGATGTAAAAGTCAAAAAGAAGATGAGGCCAACATGGAAGATGTTTTTGATCGGTTTAAAAAAATCTTCCTTACAAGAAAAGCTTATTCTATTGAGCGTTTTTCGTATAACGAAATAATCCCCTGTCACTCGTTGGCAACTCATTCAACAACTGTCCAATCATAGCCACGAACACATAAAATAAAATAAAACGTCTATCATGTATCTTGCATATTGATCTATTCGAAAGAACATGTTTCATTTTCACTGAGCTGTACATGTACATGTATCCGCCCAATAAAAGTTCCCGGCCTTGTATTAGGCTCATGTGATATACATTGTAAAAACCAGTGCAACGTTGTTGTATTTTCAACTTAACACGTTTAAACGAGGATCTGCTCCCAATTTATACTTATAAGGAAAGACATCGATTCCAACGATTATTTCCATTTTTTCATAGAATATTCTTCATAAATTGCAATTATCAGTTAAAAGTGATAGGTAGTAACCGAGTGTACATGTATATTTGCAAATATAAGACTAAAATGTGCTGTGAAGATAATGGCGGCCATCTTTGATTTATTGTGCTGTTGGAGTATCCTAGTCTAGGAACGCTGCCAACATGAGTACAACACTCACAATCTTATAATATTTACCTATCTCACAATGAATACCGGAGAAGTACCCAGTCGGACATAAACATAGAAACTTGTCTTCCAGATTAACGCACGTGCCGTCATTTATGCACGGACCGCTCAGGCACTCGTCGTAATCTGTAATCAGCAAATATCTATTGAAGACAAATTTGGAGGATGAAATGGCTTTAATGTTATAACGTTTCTAATGAAATTCGGCATAGAAGTCGCTATTAATTACAGGATAGGATACAAGCAGGCTCACAAACATCGAGCAGCCTCTTACTTCTCCGACCTGTTTCACAAACCCCTAATATAACCTTTTCTCACTATTAATTACCATCTTTCTATTTCTTCAAATAACTGAAGATAACGTGATATTGCGGTGAAAAAATGTGATTTTGGCGGTGTGTGAAGCAGATTGGAGATGATAAGGGTGCTCTGTTTTTATGAAGCTAATACTGTCCTATTCCTGAATTACACTGAATAATAATTATGAAATTGAGAATTTGTAAAAAAAAATGATTTACAGCTACATGTAGCTACTGCCACGATTAATTATTAATCACGTGACTGGTAGTTTCAAGCATTCAATACACTCAACCCTTATTCAATAAATAGTTGTTGACTATAATTAGTCCAACCCGTTACGCAATAATTCCAAAACCTAATGGAGATGTGAAGTTTATCTCAATCGTTTACAAACGTGCTGGATTTATTGTTGCGTGATGTTACACATGAGTGACATTGTGGAAATTGTTGACTTTATGTGGACTTGTTCAGAAAATAACACTGAACACAATGGATGTCAACCTCTAATTAAGCAATAAACAGCTTACCCCACGCTAAGACATAAAAACATCGATAGTCGCTTGTTTTCCTATAAAACAAATGAATATAATGTGATTAATAGACTTGGTATAATTAGCCAATTAATCTATAATTCTTTTGTTTTACTATGAATATCCTATACAACCCCGGTAATCTAAGTGGTCATTGTATTGTTACTGGATTTTGCCTATTGTTACGATCACGCATCAATTCATTTCCAGTCGATTTTGTTCCCAAGTTGTCAATTATCAGTGACTCCAATGAATGTTTGCTACAGATTGCCTCCAAACAATATTACAAACTATTGGCCCCTATGATATTGGTAAGGTTTGATGAATTTTTCAGAAAGTAACGGCAATTACAAATTATTTCAAGATAGTGTTGCTTTTTGCAATCTAATGAGTCTTAAGTTCATGTAACTGGCAAATTAGATAGGAAGTTTTGTAATATCATGTTGGACGTTTTTAAACATTTTATGAATGGTCTTCAAATCTGGACTTTTTACTGGTCAACAAAGGTTTTGAAAGGTAAAAAAATGAAAATTCTGTAATGCATTTTAAAAAAAAAAAAATATCAGAATTTCACTTAAGAGAGTGAAAACGATGCTGATTTTATCCCCGCCCCCCCCAAAAAAAAAAATTAATCCTCTACAGATTTTTTTGTTATGCCTTTTTTAAAACTTGAACACTTAATAATATTAAGTGTTCAATTTATTATTATATAAAAAAACGTTTGAAGGTAAAATCGCCGAAACAGCTACTTTAATATGCCTACCTAATTTGCAAGTCTGTAGGAATGTGTACAAGTCTAGAAATGTTTACCAACTTACCCATTATCATCTTGTGCCATGACGCATATAATATTCTCTCCCTTCTGATCGGCGGTCGGCGTCCAGTACAGTGCGATGTATGTGTGGTCCGCACGTCCCTGGTCGTCGTCCCGGACGGAGGTCCGTAACAAGCCAGTCGGTGCGGACACAGAGTACGTGCCAACCCTACCGAAGAAAAAATATCTTGTTATAAGTGGTCGTCATTGCTCGCAGAGTTTTTGATTCAATTTTCTAAAAAAAACCTTCTCTCCACATTTTTTCACGATTTGTGATTGCTTGTGATTGCTTGTCGACCTGTACCAAGCTCAGATTTGAAAACTTGATGTCGAAAATATTTGAAGTTAAAAACGACAAGACAGTTCCTTTAATATTTCCTAGAAACATTATGCAATGTCATATAATTCATTGTAAGCCTACCTGACACTTGGATCTATTGGGTTGGTCGCGTAAATCTTTAGAATTAGATTGCCGTTAGGGGCCACGCGAAACTTCTCACCGTCTGCGGGCGTGGGACTTGTAAAGTTAGGTTTGGAATCGCAGGATACCACGTACTTTGGTGTTGTGATTAAAAACTGTATTTGACAAAAAAAACATTATCATGAATAAAGGCACTTTGTAGGATTTCTGGCAGTTTTAAGTATTGCGTAACATGTATGCACATGCAGATATCTAATATTCATTTCACATTTTCACTGTAAAATATAGTCGTCGGCAGTTGATCGTGTTCAAAGGAGACAATTGCTTTTTCAATGAGGAAACCAATTTAACAAGACGGGCTCGAGGCAGGTGTGATAATAACACCAACTTTATATCGAAGACAGAATAATCAAGTTATTGGGCTTCTTCCTGCAATGAAAATCAACGTTCACCAGCTACATTTCAATAGTATTATAAAGCTTTCACATTATATTTAAATGTAGTCTACAAATTATTAAGAATCTGTTTCTCCATAAATGACGAATTACCTGTAGGGGGACAGTACTCAGTTCATTGGCGGTTGTCTTGGTAACGCCACCAACAGTTATGGTTTCTCTTGGGTAGTCAATGATCATCAAGGACGCTACGTACCAGCCGTCCTCTTCAAATCCCTCTCCTGTACCGGCTTTGAAATCTATTGAACAGGTTTCCTGAAGCAACATTTTCTCTCATTTATTTCACCCGCAACATTTCACTTTCGTACAACAAAATTAGTATTGTTCTCTTAAATCCTCAGTGTCAGCGATAAGATTTATCGTGAATGTCAAAAAGATTAGGCCTTTCAGAAGCCCAGAAAGTGCTCAACTTCAACAGGTATGTGTCGACAATCTAAAAAAAATGCTCGCCATCTTGGATTTTCCAGTGGCCAATCGGAGGGATTTTTCTTGTTAACCTTCTACAACAAGTGTGCCAAATTTAGTGCTTGCATCATTATTTGCAGAATTCTTAAGCAGCTCTGTTAAAACTTGTGTTCGACTCATTTCTTAATCATTTATATCACCTGGTCTAGTGTTGCCCCTGGTAACGCACTACATGCGCTTGCGCACTCGCCACCCGTAGCCCACCTACACTTGACTACGTCACCGTCCGGATCTACTAGAGGTATCGTCAGCTTGGAGTCACATGAAAATTGATACCTGTAAGAAACCCATGGATACAACAACATATCAAAATCTTTAAAATTATGCAGACACTGTGAAAAATCAATTGATGCAAAAATCAACTGTAAATTTTTTATTTACTCTGGAAAAAAAGTAACAAGCTTATAAGAATTGACACCTGATATTTGTTTGTGTCGATTGATTTTAAAACTTCAGCGAGTTCTAGATAGAATTCAAACATGAATCCGCCCACCTGAATACGGGTTTGCTGGCGGTGGTTGGGCTGCTGTTAGGATGTCCAGTATCACTACGCGCACGCAAATCCACTGTCGTGGTTATTGACCAAAACCCGGCAGTGACGCTACTCAATGAGCGCCAGTTGTTACCCTTAAATCTAAAAAAGAGTCATTGATAATACATGAAGACAAGTGTGCAAAAATGCAAGCCATTTTGTAAATCATCATCTATCGTTGGAAAGTTCTTAAAGATGCATAAGCCATATGACCATAAAAGTCATAAAAACAAATTGCAGGGAACATCGTTGCACTTGTTGTACTCTAATTGTATAAACCTTAGACATACAGCAAATATTTTTGAAAACATTTAAAGTGGCAAAAATGACTTTTTACAGATTGAAACTTAAAGTAGGAAAAACGACCATTTCCACAGTGGATAGTACTCCATTTTAACAAATGAATTTGGTGTCAGTATGTCGAATTCAATGTTACAGTAACATTGAGTTCTGTTTCTATTTCCACTACCAATCTTCCTAAAAGAGAAACTCTTAGCCTGTTAATTTCACGATTTGTTTTACAAAATAGAGAGGTGTCTATCATGTGACACAGATCACATGACTTATTAAAATAAGATTAAACGAACTTTCGTATGCCCTTTAACTTATGCTCTGGCAAGGCAACACTAGTTATTTTAGGCTCTAAAAGAAAATCAGGAACGCATTCAAAATAATTTGTGAATTCAAAAATTATGGGATATTCTAAGTATGGTGCATGCACTTCTGAATAAGGAAGTTTAACTTCACTTTATTTTTATCACGCTTTTATGGTCATGAATAAGGCTCATTTTGCATCTTTAATCATTTGATTACAGTATCTAATCTAATGTGTTCGACTGCTTTCAAACATTTTTATTTCAAATTAAGACAACAAATTTGTCACTGGAAAAAAATGAAGAAATTAAGATAAAAAACGCAGAGAATATTTAAACACTCCTTATTACCCGACTTCTATATTGTGATCCGAGTCAAATGTATGAGTAAAGCTGTTTTCTCCCTGCTCGAAGTTTTCATCAATATTATACGATGTAATCCAGTAATCCTGAGGGGCAAGTGTGGCTTGTGTACTACAGCCTGAGTAACATTTCCAGCTCCCAAGACTACGAACCCCGTACGTGTTCAGTTTTGTATCATCGCATGTCGTACCACACGGACCTCGCCCGATCACCCAGCCCGCTTTCCAGAAGAATGTCGCCTAGAGCGATGTGATAAAGTGGTTGAAATTAATATTTAACTTTTGAAAATCTTTACGCACATTTCATTTACAGACATCTTAATCACCTACGTGTAACTAGTAATTTAACTAGATTTGTAGTTGGTTGCCAGTTTTTTGCTTCAAATGAATATCATAGGGTCACAATAATGCATTGCGTTTTAAACGATTTTTTTAGCAATGAAACATTTCAGATAATGTAAAAAAAAAATTAAGGTATTCCTCCGCCAGACAATCTATAAAAATGAGAGTTTCCTAAAATAATATGAAAAGGGAAGATTTCTCAGGTTTAACGTTGCTAATGTGACGCTTCACAGTCGTTTGAACAAATTTAAGCCGTTGAAATGCGTCAATACAAATTGAGAAACGTTACGATTGAAGTATTAGTTGAATTTTTATCACTTTTTGCCAGTAAAAGCATACATTTATTTGTATTGAATTTTTATCATAGAAATAATTCAGACATACCGTTTTAGCCTTCGTTTTGGAAGATTTCCATGAAATTGTTGCACCGTTAAAATGGGCACTGTCTGTTTTGTGCACCACATGAAAGACATAACAGCATAGCAGTACAAAGCTCCGAAAACCGGTCTCCATTTCACCTGTACGTATGTACGTGAACCAACTGAGATGCAAACTTTTGGGGGACTGAGGCTCGATTGGGAGATATCGATCTTTTGTTCAATAACGGTCAGCCCGTGAACAAATGTCATTGATTAAAAATCAGCTGATTTTAGTTGGATGTCATTGACCATTGACGCAATTTGATGCAATATCATGGATTGATTGCCGATTTGAATTAACTTATAGATCGCGAGAAAATGTCGAAGAGACCTGGGTTCGATTCCTGGTCGGGTCAGAATTTTACTGTCCTTTCAAAATTTATCTTGTTATTTTGATTTTTTTTGTTCGTTTGTGGATGTTTTTCTGACTGGCAATAATGCGCGTTGGCGCATTATTGCCAGCTTTTTGACGCACTTTAGCCGCTCTTTTGTCTAGGTGTATTTCTGGCAGAAAAGCGCCTAGTCGTACTTCTGTCTGTTTTTCTTTGCAATATACTGTAACTAGAATCAGCAACGTTAAAGCTAACGTACATTTGAGATCCAACCATGTCTGCTAGTCAAATAAGAAGGTAAGACCAACTACAAACTAATAAAAAATCTGATTATCAGAGCGCATATGAACAACTTCATATTTAAAATTAAGACTTTTCGCTTTATTTCTTTAAAGCATTATCAATTACAGAACAGTTAAAAACATGACTTGCTTGTAGAACAGTCAGTGGTAGAAAACTACAAACTAATAGTTCTTGGAACTTGTGTGTCTTAATTTGGGCATTAATTTATAATTGTAAATAGCTTAAAGCCTAAGTCATTTTACAAAATTCTCATTTAAAACACCAGGGGTGTGATGAGACTTCACAGACTTGAAATGAAGGCATTCAAAGAATATTCTGAATCCATTCGTTCAGGTTTTTCATCCACATGTTCATTTGTTTCCGGTTCCGTTGTAGTCTCTTCAGTGCTCTCCAACGTTGGTTCTACACTCCCTGGTGAAGCTTGTCCGTCATACAAATTTCTCAAAAGATTTTTGTCCAAACTACTGGCTATGCTCGTCGAAAACATAGTAGATTTTAAAGTGCTCGCCGATTTGATATATCGTTGATGTTCCACGTGGCCACAGTGGCTGCACGTGGTCAAAGGATGGATATTCGAAGACATTTTCCTCGCGTGCACTGGAATATAATGACAATGTCCTTTTTAATGCAGATCATTAGAAATGTTTTACTAAACTTCCTGGAGTGGTTCAATACTGAATTCTTGTTTTTTTTTATGTGACAATTCACTGAGTTCTTTTAGTCTATCGATCTCTCATTTTCAGAATTTATCAATTTACGTTAATTCACAAAATTCGTTTAAGAATCTTACGGAACTTGATGTAAGATCTTCTACACCTAATGTTTCACTTCTTATACTTTTTCACAGGTTCTATTCTGAAAAATCTGTATGATAAAACCTTATTGGAATGTCCTTAATGGTGCGGTTCACCTTTGTCTGGGCTTTCATAACAAAGATAATCAATGTTTAGTTGAACATTGGTTGAGTGTTTCATTGTTGCAAACGATGCTTTTTACGACATCAACTAATGTTTTCGTTTTATAAAACCATCCCCTGCTGTTTAACGGATTTATTCCCCGGGCTACTATAGACGGAGTAAGTCTACAATATGTAATGTACACACCTGCCCATACTATTCCAAGTGCTGCTGCACCAACGAGTGACGACAGCAAAGGTAGCATGACCTTGGGCCATAGTTCACCGCCACAATATTCTGTCTTCTCGTGAACCGTCTCTTTTGCCATGCCCTTCATACAGGAACAGTTCGTCTTCATCGTGCAACCGGAGAAGAAACTATTAGACGTAGCCATCGTACAAGAACAATCGTCAAGACCAGACGTCTGGGCTCCAGGTGACTGTCCGCTTTGGTTCTGTAGTGTGGGTGGTTGATTTGGTACCAAGACGCCGGCAGGTAGGTCACAGTCAGGGCCCGTCCAGCCAGGCACACAGACACATTCGTAAAGATTGACTTTATTAATACAGGTGGCATTCGCGGGACAGGGGTTGCTGAAATGAAGGAACTGAGAATTGAATGAACGATGTTTTCTATAATTTGAACAATTTTTAATAATTGGAAAACTACCAAATACTCATTCTAGTTCCGACACAATGCAAACGAAGTCCCTTCACCCGTCTTCAATTACCCCAAACTCTGGGTTATTTATTGTCGTGCATCCAAAAACTATGGTTATAAGCTCTAGTAGCAGTCAGAGAATGCATAGATATACAAGACCCCTCAATCAATACTGAAAATTCGTCACTAAAGCCTTGGAGATCCAGAAGTTCCATATGGGCCCAAAAGTCATCAAATCCGAGAAATTGCACTCTAATCCCTCGGCTAACCCGGGGGTCATTATTAATTAGGACCTGCTTATTATTAGTTTAAGCATTGAAGTCCTTGGAGCTATATTTGAACTTACCTGATGCATTCGTCAAAGTCATGTTCACAGTTGTCTCCCATCCAACCTTGAGCACAGATACACTGGTAGTTAGGTGACTGGTTCACGCACGTGGCACCATAGAGACAAGGGAAACTAGGGAAACATGAGATACATTACCAACGTGAACAATTAAAGGCAGTCACAGTCGGTTTACAGACGACTTAGCACAAGTTGTTGTTTTTTTAAACCAGCGTGTTTGGTTTGCAGGTTTTTAGCTTAACACACACATTTCAGTGTGAACTATTGTTTTCAAAAGAAAAAACAGGCATTTCTTACCGATCTCTATAGCAATTTGACACAGTTTACTGAAGAGTGACGTGACGTGCTTATATTGAGCTTTTATACTATGTAATTATGAATGCTCTAGTTCTCAGTGTTGAAACTCGGACATGTTCTGAGCCATTTGAGGTTATAAAAAGGCAACTTTAGTTCATTGAAGATCTATTTTTGCCACGTTTGAAAGTGCTTGGTTTTTGTTGATGTTAACAGAACTGTGACCCCCTTTAATATAGAGTTCGAAGCAATACCATCTTTAATTTTCAGGAAGGTGGGCGCGGGTTTCGCATTTTGAAAAGATGAAATGAATAGGCTTGCAGTTACGGCATCGTTACATTATACATAAAAGAGTATATGAGATTTTAACAATCTTCAAGCAACAGTACAGTTAGTTCGTCCCAGCCAGCCATTCGCCATTAGTGTCAACCGTGACGGCAAACGCTATTTGAATATGAACTGAATATACATTGTAGGTCTATTTTAACAGTCACTAAAAGCACAAAATTTTTCAGGATTTAAAATCTTTATCCCATTGTTTTCGTAGCAATAAAATAATATCATGTCTGTAAAGCTAAACACTTGTTCAATATCGACAACACTGGAAGAAATCAATAAACCGTTTAATCAATCTAACGAGGTATCGATTTTAACCTAAATCAATGTTATGAAATGGAACGCAGTTATAATGTTAAATTTGACGTGTGAACAGGGTTACGAGGTCGCCTGTACAATGAAATCAGTGCATTCGTGGTCAGTTAACCAAGGATGCCGCGGTCCCCAAGACTACCAAAACAAAAACCTCGAAATATGTTTTCTGTCTCTTAAATTAGAAAATAACTACATGCATTAACCACCAACGTACCTATGACATGGGTTATCGTTGTACTCGCAGTGAGTCCCATACCACGTTTTACTACAGTTACACTGATAACCATCCAATAAGTCTACACAGGTTGACCCGTGTTGACATGGAGAACTGAAATTAGAATTAAGTTGCCTACAGCATATTTCATTTATTTCCAATTCGAGTTCCGAATTTTTTCTTTCTTTTCAAAATTAACAATATAATTTTAATGAGTTGAGAAAAAATGAATTCAAAATTCAAAATGGCCGCCATAATGGCCTACGTCTGTATTTTCACTTTGTGCATGAAGTGCACTTAAGCTTTTGGATGAATTGATTACTTACATAAATAGTCTGTTAGGTTACAACGTATCCATTTACTCTAGGCGTACTTCATAGAGAATCACTAACGCCTTTCTAATAATAAAAGGGATTCCAACTACTGTGAATTGTTTAAAAATCACTACTATTTAATAATGATTTTGTTGAAGTATTACCTGGGTCACACTTTCACGACTATTCGGCTGTAAAAATCGGGTTGGAATTCGGGGATGTCTGCTTGGTCGTGAAGAGTTCGTGGCGGTCGGGTACACCCCCGAACACTCCTCCCGACACCCCCGAATTCCACATTGACCCAAGCGTACTGAACTACAGTTCGGCTCCCTGCAGTTGGGCTTTGCCGTTAGTCCTCACGAATCATCCGACTACTTACCCGACTTTTTCCAACATTCGGGGAGGTCGGCCCGACTCGGCCGAATTGCCCCCCAATTCAAAATTCGTGTCAAAGTTCGTGAAAGTGTGACCCTGGCTTTAAGTTATAATACGTACCTTGCACATTCGTCTATATTAGTTTGACATTGCGCCCCTGTTAGTCCGGCTATACATTGGCACTCAAACTTGTTGCTGAAGTCTGAGCATGTGCCGTTGCTCTGGCATGGGAAACTGAAATATGTGAAAAAATTTATGCACAACTACAAACTTAAAGCTATGGTCACAACGGAGCCACGATGGGTCTACGACGGGTTCACGACAGGAATTTTGACACGTTCCACGATCATCGCACGACCGTCGTGCGATTTTTGGTCCATCGTACGACTCACGGTCGTGCGATGAAAATTCTGTCGGGGCGATAAATTCATCCAACCCATTTTATCCTCACGACAAATCTATCGTGAGCTCGTCGTAGACCTGTCGTGAGTTCATTGTGACCACGAAGGTATTACATCGTACGATGCTCCCACGACGGCCCCACGACGAAGTAAAAAGTTCATCGTACAACAGATCTGTCGTGAGCTCCATTGTGACCGTAGCTTAACTTGGACAAAATCCCTCAACCATCAAGTCAATCGCCGGTTCCATTATTTGTTCTTGTTTCGAGCGTGGTAAAAAGGGTGGTATTATCTGTTTGCCAAAAAAAAATCATTATTGGGCATCATTTAAGCGTCAGGATCGATGCAATTTCGTTCCGGTAATTACCATGTCTTGACGTTGCAGGAGTTGCAGCTGCACACTACTGATGGGTCTATTAAGATCAGTTGCACAGGTCTCGCAAGTCCAGATAAATAGAATAGTCATATATCACAGGCGTGAGAAATCCCCATCACTGATCAGTCATCAGAATGAGGCTTGTCTCCGGAAAGTGAAATCGTTTGCTAAGAAAAGCACGAGTCGCATTTCATTACACGTGATTAAACATGCGCAAGTTGCATTGTTCTGCACGACAAACCTCGATTTTGATTCAAAATGTCGTACTATGAGTTTATATTGTGAAACTTTTTTAAGCTCAGTGTTTCATAATTTCACTACCTTGACATATTGTAATATTTTTAGTTGACTGCAAAACATTGGTTTTAAATATTGAAGCTCTAATGGTATGCAAAGTATTTATGGACCATTAACACTGATCAACACAAAATCAAGAAGATATCTTGTCAACCCACCTTGCACATTCATCTATGTCAATTTCGCAGTGGACGCCAGCATAGCCCGGTTGACACTGGCAGAGATAGTATGCTTCTTTATTCAAACATGTCGCGTTATTCTGGCAAGGATTGCTGTAAATAAACAAATAAAATGTACCTTTCTCTGTTTACTATGAGGAAAGTTATCAGACATTATAGTTATGCTTTTGGCGTTTTGACATATTTTATATAAAACATCAGCAATGAAAAACTGCGCAAAATCTGTTGACCAAATTGTTCTCGGTTGGTCACCAAATGAATCACCTGAATGGCAATCGAAATAGTTACTGGAGTTCTGAATGTAGTGCTATCGAGCAGCGCATGATTCGATTTTAAATCGCTGCTGTGGCTAAAATTCGATTTACAATGGTCCAGGGATGAAGTCTCCAAATTCAAGTTCTCACCTTAAACATTCATTGATGTCTTGGAAGCAGTTGGTACCTTGCCATCCAGCCTTACACGTACATGTATAGCCGTTGATGACGTCATTGCACGTGCCTTTCCAACACGGGGAGCTGTAATCAATGCAATATCAGTCAGATCATTGACTCGTGCACGTTGGATGGTAGAGCCTGTCAGGAAATTCCTATTTCATTCATAGTTATTGATTATTGATTCTACATGTAGTCCAGCGTAGAATTAATCATAGTTACCCCAATCACACAGCTTTTATTTTCAATTGTCTAATTGATTGCTATAATCCAACTTATAACATTTTTTATTTTGAACAAAATATGCAAATGAAAAAAAATGAATGAATAACTCCACTAGTGAAATTCGGGGCTTTATACGAATAATTACTGATTGCAGTCGAGTGACAACATTCTGTTTTATTGAGAAATAATTTTGCAAATATTGTACCAATGCCAGCGTTTGAAGTTGATTTTGGCTTTTATGTATGTTTCATCGTCAGAAAAACAGCCGCATTTGAAACGGATATTAGACGATCAACAGGTATGTAATATGGAAATTTACCTGAAACATTCATCGATGTTATGTTCACAGTTATTCCCGTTGAAGCCTGGTACGCAGTCACACGTGTACTTGTTCAGTAGATTGTTGCACGTTCCGTTATTCTGACAAGGATTGCTAAAAATAGAAATTGGTGCACTTTCAAATTTCAATAATATTTTTAAAAAAAGTTTGCAGGTGGTCTTATACATGATGTACAAGACGTGCTGAGGCCTCAAGGCCGGGCCCATTACACAAAAACACCTGATAAGATGGAAAGGTTCAATCAGTTTTGCACCTTTCTTATTAAGAATGTTCAAGCCTACCTGTTCTCTCAAAAAGGTAGGTTTTTACATTCGTGTTGGCTAGCAATCATTTACTAGCTAGTAATGAGTGGACAACACTCAAAGTTCATATCTATTTGTCTGAGCGGGTCTGGACTCATTCCAATTTCAGTGACATAATTGAATACATGACATCCCATCTAAGGGCGGCAGCCACCAGCATCTTCGAGTCCACATCCATCTGTCCAAGCACTTCTGACTGGGCTCATTCCTATTTCAGTGACATCAGTGGATGCAATTGACATCCTTACCATGGAGAAGCAGCCACCAGCACTCTAGATTCCATATCTATTCGCCCAAGCATTCTGACAGGGCTCATGCCAATTCCAGTGTCCCAAGTGTATGCAATTGACATCCCAACCAAGGGAAATAAAGCAGCCACCAGCATTCCCAACTCCACATCCATTTGTCCGAGCATTCTGACTGTGCTCATTTGAGCCCATCAGATACTCATTCAAATTTCAATGGCATCAGTATGCAGGTGGTCGCAATCCCCAAAGAAAGGAGCCATCATTCCGTGGGAACACACCCATCTGATCTGAGCCAATCAGACACTTGGGTCAAATTTCAGTGGCATCAACAGAAAATGCAAGTTGGTTGCCAGTCTCTCAAAGAAAGGAGCCAGCATACAAAGGGAACACATCCATCTCATCTGAACCAATCAGACACATGTGTCCAATTTCAGTGACATGAGGAAACACAAGTGGCCGCCACTCTCAAAAATAGGTGCCACCATCCAAAAAGAACACATCCATTTCATCTGAGCCAGACACTCATTCAAATTTCAATGACGTCAGAGAGCGCTCACCAACTTTTTAGTTTGATCATTTCTGACTTATTATTTTACATGTAAGGTAATTTGATTACATGGCTCACTCAGACAGTACCACATGACCTTGATGGTAGCAGCTTGATGTAATGAGCTGGTCTGACTCTATTCAATAATATTAGGTCGGTTTAGTCGATATCACAATGCTTTTTTCTCGTTTAGGGGTACTCGGCACCACATGTTGTTATTTAAACCAGCAGGTCTTGCCCTCATTTTTTTGGCTTGACCTAAACCAATGATTTCGAGAATAACATTTTTACCATTTTACCAAAATGGCGGCGTATTTTCCCATTAGCAAAAGACCAACAGCTCTTAGACTAGTTCCAAGACGTATTCTGAGCCAATTCTGATTACAAATGTTCAAGCAACTCCTATGTGAATGAATGATGGGGCATGATTTTTTCTTAAAAAATTATATTGATATGCTCAATAGCCCTTTTTTACCTTGCGCATTCATCAATATCTATCTCACAGTTGGCACCATTATATCCAGCAACACATGTACATGTATTGTTGTAGGCACCGTCTACACACGTGGCATTATTCTGACAGCCATGACCAACACAACTATCGTGGATATCTGGAGAAACATAAAATATGTACATACATGTGTAGTGTGTAAATATGAATTCTTTTCTGACGAAGACCTGCGTCGTTTTGTTGAATTATTGCTATGGTCAAAACCAACATTTTCATGCCATGTGGATCGGGTATTACCCATTTTTACGGGAATGCCCGGGAAATACTTGGATGTAACGGTTTATAATATGGGCAACAGGGAAGTTGTTTAAAGAAGGGCATCGATTCCAACGACTATTCCAATTTCCCCCCAAAGAATATGCTTCATACAATTATCAGTAAGAGTGATAGGTCATGGACTAACGTGTGCATTTTACCTCTAAAATGTTGTGTGAATTGTATGACGGCCATCTTTGATTTCTTGTGCTGTTTGGAAATCTTAAATAACTCAGCCATCACGATTGCAAGACTCACAAATCCTGAAATATTTACCTATCTCACAATGAATACCGGAGAAGTACCCAGTCGGACATAAACATAAAAACTTGTCTTCCAGATTAACGCACGTGCCGTCGTTAATGCACGGACCGCTCAGACACTCGTCGTAATCTGTAATCAGCAAATATCTATTGAAAACAAATTTGGAGGACGTAATGGTTAGAGCTAGAGCTCAATACATACACCGAAAGATAATTTATTCATTTGAGAATTTATGTGTATAAGAACCACTAACATAACCACAATAACACCTTAAAGTACTAATTTCGTATAAAATCATATAATTGTTACTAAGTAAAAATATATTATCTTTTCATTTATATAACACGATATCAATGCATAAAAATGAAATAAAATTTACCATCTTGCTGTGAAACTTGATTTTGTATTAAAATGACATGTACGGTATACAAAGCGC
>JAOXYC010016679.1:0-15277 GCA_028565715.1 Phoronis pallida
AACTCGACTCACCTAGTAAGTGAACATTTATTCTAATATGATATCAGGAGAGTATGAACAATCTATTCCATCGTATTTATTACTTGTCCTGTTATTCCACGTTTTTGTTACCTTCTTGTATTTATACCAACCCATATTTAGTCAGGTTGTTGTGTTTACATTGCCATTTGTCTTGAGAATAATGTGAAGATTACACATTGAAACATCTGGATGTCGACTGTTAAAAGCGTTGTTTTTTATATCCAATGCAACTTTAAAATTCAAAAAACTTTAAAAGATTAAAAGACTCACATTGAATTCTGCATTCAGCATGGTTTTTCCAATGTTATTGATCCCTATGACATAATCTAGAAAGTCTGGTGAGCTGCGCGGTTTGGCCACTTCCGGTAGAACCAACTCCTGGTAGACGTTGTCTTCATCAGCATGAATGTCAGTAGGCTTGTTACCATCACTCTGGTCTGCGATGGCATCCATCTCTTCAATAAAATGTGTCGTTGGATTAGATAAATAAAACGTAACATAGTTGGTTTAAATTAAACCTGACTCATGGTAGCCTACCATTAGCCACTTAAGGAAAAAGTGTTTTGAAAATCTGCTAAAATCACTTTCTAAATAGCCTGAACCCTAGCTTTACTTTGCCTGCCTCATGAGCAGATGCTTCCCTCTGTCCCACGTCTAACAGTCTCTTCCCACAGCAATTCTAACTTTGTTCTGTGGACAGACATCTGTGGAAAGTCAGAGTAGACCCATGGGTGAACTACATTATTTTCTATGTCGCAGAACCCACCGGGAAAATCTGCTCACAATTTCCCTAAAAAATCATCAGACACCACGAATGGTGAGTGAATTAATCACAAACAGAAGAGCAGAAAGTTAAAAAAGAAACAACTCGGAATCAATGTTTTCTTTGTTACCTCTTTCTTCTTTTGCATATATCTTCTGTCTGTTGGAGCCTGTCAGGTCGTTTTGCTTCAGTCGACGCCTAAATGAATTGAATTGGGATACATTATACACTTGAAATAGTTTACCAATAGTAGCGTTGGTTTATAATCGTAAGTTAAATCCGAGCATAGGGGTGAAACAGACCTTTTTTCAGCTCTAGGTCTACACGGATTCGAACCCGGCGGCAACATCCACCTTTCACTGTTGGGTCTTTTGTTTTCTTTGTCGCATGTATTTGCATGTATACATGCCTTACTAACTACAACTGGAGGTTCACACTTGGCTTATTACATAGGCCTACTACCTAGTAACAAAGTTCTGTCCAGTAGGTGCATATCATGAAATAGACTGCCTTTTGCATTTGGTTACACTGATACAATATTATTCATGTTCGTTCCACTACGACGAGCTATGTATCCAAAGTTAAAAACAACACAGGGGTTTCTGTATGAAAGGCCATTTTATTGAAAAGGACAGAAAATAAACACGTGAATATACAGAACTAATACAAATGATATGACTCGGGATAGATGGGCGGTTTATTGAAAATGACAAAATAAAAACGTGAATATACAGATCTAATACAAATGATATAACTCGGGATAGATGGGCGGAAAAAGCGCCCAGGGTGGTGGAGCGAGTAAAAAGTACAACTAGCTCGCTTGAGATTCAGGAACAAAGAGAAGGCGAGGACAAAGGTCACTCGCTAAAATTAGCCAATGGCATAAGAGGTCATATATGACGTAACATGAATCTTTAAGTAGGTACAAGGTACAGATCGTTCACTCTCATAAAATAATTTAAGTGCTTAAATAATTTTTGAAGTTCGTTCCACTACGACGAGCTATGTATCCATGCAGAGATAAAAACGACACAATGGGTTTGTGTATGAAAAGCGATTTTATCGAAAATGACAGAAAATAAAAATGTGAATATACGGAACTAATACAAATGATATGACTCTGGACAGATGGGTGGAAAAAAGCACCACAAGTGTCGACTGGGAAAGGCACGCGCCCATCCGAGACAATTATACAAAAACTTATTACAAATAAATTATTTGGTATGATTTGAATCTCATCTTTAAAAGGCATCCATAAATTTCATTTGCTAAAAATTATTCCACAAAAGTTTACCTTACAACCCAAGCGACGACCAAAGCAATGATAACACAAGTAGCAACTGCTGTCGTTACTCCTAGGGCAATCACAGTGTCTGTTGTATTGTCCTGATCTTTCTTTGCACCTAACACAGTCACACTGTTAGTAGTACTGGGCTGGACAGTCGCAGAAGACGAACCTGAAAATGACAATTGAATTGACCAATTTTAAAAGATGAGGGGTTTGATTTCAATGTATGATTATATTTTAAGTTTGCCTTAATTGCTAAAGTAATATGATATTTTTATCTTTGATATTCAACATCAATAGTTAGCCTCATGACACCACAGGTGGTCACATACTCACCTGCACCATGAGATATCGGTTTATCGCCGACTTCTTGATAAACACTTCTTAGTACCTGTAAAAAATTTTTGCAATAAAGACGAAAATAAACCTCATGAAGAGTGAACTGTGAAAAAAGTTGCTTCCTTCAAATGATGCATCACATGGGACGTATTGCCTCTTATACATTTTTAATAAAGCTTCAACAGAATAACTTTAAGACGGAATCCATTTATAAAACCAAGAATACGGTTTGCTTAACATAAAAACGTGATTTGCAAAGCGATCAACAGCTATCCTAAAAACACAGCTATATTGAGAATAAACAAGAGATGTGTCAAATGTATGATGATTACCCCATTAACCATGACTGTCAACCCCGCGTAAATTCTATACGTCTTTTCCTTGTTCAATGGTTGATTGACATATCCACCATATGTTTTCCCATCTCCAACATGAAACTCCAGACCATGCAGGGAGATGTCGTCAGGTTTGAACGCTACTGTGACGTAGTATGGGATTCCCTGTGCCTCCGCCTGTTGATATCCTGTTGGGGCAGATTTGTTGTCGTCCATGAAGGTACTTCTCCTCTTTCGTTGCATAACAGCCTCTACAACCACGGTATACTCACTGAAAGAAAGTGAAACAAGACAATCCGTATATAATACTGACAAGAACGAAATCAAATCATGGTTATGAAAATACAAAAACTTTGCTTCATAATTTGAGAACAGCTTTTAAAACACTCTGAAAACTGTTCAACAGAGTTGAAATACTTTCAATTTGTGATAAGTTTTTTGATCTATTTATAAGCAGAAGAAAATACATTAAAATGTCACTCTTGTGCTGACATGTTATAACAACGATGTAAAATCCAGAGCTTTCGAATGTGTATTCTTCTTAAATGGCGTTACAATTTACAATGTTCATTGGAAAGCTCTGGATTTTAGATCGAAGTTATCACACGTACGTCAGCACTAGAATGACATTTTAATATATTTTATCATTTTAGCGCTGGCAATTGGCCTTTTTATTACTATAAGCAGAAGCGTTTACAAAAATATTGTATTTGTAGTTACCTTAAGACAATATCTGAAGGAGGGTGTGCAGGAAGAAGTAACAATGATATCACGAACTCTGTGGAGATCTTTGACACATGAGGTCTTGGTAGCTTCACACGTTCTAACAGATCTACAATACAATTAATTTATCCGATATTTTGATATACCAATCCATTTAACGGTCGACACGTAACTTTAATGAACTTAATGATTGAGTTGAATAACCATTAGTCATCGGTTAAATAAAGAGATGTGTTTCATTCAGCGAAGAGATCAATGAGCTGAAAATATTTTCAATTTTAGTTGGCGATTATTTTTTTTTTAATTCCTCATAATGTATATGTAACTGTGCCCGTATATACCCTCTTTTGTTATGTAATTGTTTATACATACGGGTCACTACTCATTAATAGAAAATGGACGATGCAGTTTGAAACTAGTTATGAAGTTCAGAAATATAGTCCTGTTTTCAATGTATATTAGTTTTAAGCTCTGATTACTCATTAAACTCTCGAAAACTCCAAACGTTTTCAACATATTCTGATCTCTTTACCATAGCTAAATACTTACCAAAGTGTCCAAGAAGTTTTACAACTACAATATTACTTGGATCACCATATCCGGCAGATGTCCTTGCAGTTACTGAACAGTTATATTGTGAACCTGCCTCTAGATCAGTTATAGTCCCCACTAATGTTGCAATAAGTTCCTTTTCGGGTACACCTTTTATTGAGTAACAAGATATCTGAAATACGAGGAGGTTTGGTAAAAAACAATTCTAGTGATCGCAACAGCAATTTCTGGTCAGATGAAAGTTAATTCGCGATATCAGAATATTACTCGGGATCTATAACATCTAACCTTATAGCTACTTATGATACCACGTGGGTGCAGTGGTTCCGTCCAGGTGAAGGTGATTGAATTTGCAGTCATTGACGTCATGCTGAATTTTAGAGGGCTACTTGGTTCTGAAATGGAAGAAGGGTGATGCAAATTCAAAATAAAAGAACAATTCGTTATCAACAATTCCGACGTTTGTAATTAGGAGGGTAACGTGTAGTTTTGAATGTGATTAAAAGGGCTTTCATTAGCGCTTGCTGATCTCTCGTCCGACGAGACCATGGAATTACCAAAGGATATATCGGGTGGCCGAACAAAAACGTTCCCAACTTTAAACCTTATATCTGCTAATAAAACCGAACATTCTGAAACGTTGAAGATTTGGCCTGATTTACAACATCATATTTGTAATTAGTGGCAAAAATTTCAATACCGTAGGCCTACATTAACAACTGTTGACAGGGCAGCAAAATCAAATGACAAGTCACAATTTGCCGTTCCGCGGTAATTGCTTTATTTACGTCAAATAATGACGTCCGTGCGATAAGCGAAGAAAGTACATTGATTTTAGTGTACCATAAACGCCTTTCAATTAATTTGTGAAATTTGCAGCACAAACACAAAATGAGTATATACAATGCATCCCAAATTCTTAGTGCATTTTGATAAATAGTTCAGGAGATTCAAGCGAAAAATGTTTAGGCGAAAAAATCATAGACGCAAACAAAATAACTCCGGAACGTAACATTTGGACTAGTTAATATGTTTTCCTTGCCGTGTCAACAAATATTACCAAATTGTTTTAAAATTCTGGCTACTTATGCGTAATATAAGTGTGCTTATTAGGAGTAACTTTCAGCATTTTGGAAAGTTTTGTTTCGAAGATGTGTCACGTTGAAATTGGGAACGTTTTTTTGGGGCCACCCGATACATCGGGTGATTCAGAAAAAACGTTCCGAACTTAAAGGCTTAATATCTCAAAAATCGTTCATCGAAACAACTAGAATAATTGTATTTATCTGGAAGAACATATTTTCAACTATTAACATTTTCATAACAGTGCATTGCATAATTTAAAAATGGCCGGCTATAAAAAATCACAAGTCAAGTTTTTCAATGTGAAATTGATGACTCATACGACACCGCAGGTATCTGATCTCTGTCAACAAAAAAATGTCCAAAATTCATAATTGGTGGCTTGCATTGCATCAACCATTTACATAGAGAAGGATTTTAATTGTGCCAGACCAGTTCATTCGATTTCTGAGAGAAAATGGTTTTCAGTGAAATTGAAAAGGCAGTTATTGAAGCATGCTTCAAAGAAAACGGTGGACACATCGATCATGTTATTTGAACGGTTTGTTATATAGCATTATTTCACCGACTGATTTGTGAGATCTGTAATTAAAACAATGTTTTATGTATAACTACGAAACTTGTCCAGAGTTTTTATAATGTGTCAAATTGATAATGTAATAAAAAATCTTTTTAAAAATGGTTTGCAGTTTTTGAGATAGTTAGCATTAAAGTTTGGAACGTTTTTTCTGAATCACCCGATATATTAAAGACAGTGGTGTCGGCACTATATGTCATCACTCGACACAAAATCAGATGAGTGAAAGTGAGTGGAGGTTTTACAATGACTTGAAATAGAACATGAATGTATAAAACACATTTTCACGAAAAAATCTTCCTTCGTTCGGTTGGGCTCAATTGCACTTCCATCATTTTTTGCAATTGGGATATTCACAATGAAGGTAATTGGTGAGAAGTTTTCTAAACAATGAAAATCATTTCAGACATACTTCCTTCAGCAGTTGAACCTCTTATGATGTCACTTCCTTCACCATAACCCTTCACAGTTTTAGCATGAACCTACAATTTAAATGAAGCATAATAATTACAATGTTTCTGACTGAAATCGTGTATTGTCATACATAGGTTAATTACATTTTCAGTTCATTTCCGTGATTGAGACAATATCACTTTTACATCCATGATATGGTTATCAATGTGAACCTGAGTAAAACTGATATTTTTATAGTCTAGGACAACCAGAATGTTAAAAAAGTAACCTGTATGAAATATGCAGTGAATGGATTAAGCATATGAATCTGTACGATCTTGATGTCTGGCGATACTTCTTCTTCCGTGGCGTTGGCTGCATTGAGTTGCCATACCCTCACGTTAAACCTAGTGAGAACACCATTAGGATATTCTGGCTCTGTCCACTCGACTTCCAAACTTGTGTAATTGAGACTTGTAGATGTCACGTTTCTGGGCTTTGAAGGCTCTTAAGAAATAAATAGTTTACAGAATTAAGTTTGATAAAATATACAGCTAGTCTCTGCGTTGATTATTTTACGAAGCGTTTTCTCGTGTTTACGAAAGATCTCTTTATCAGCAGTGGTTAGTAACGCCCAAGTTAATCCAATTTAGTTGAGCAGTTATTCAAGCTACGTGCTGACATTTCCGAATCAAAATAATCGCAATTGGTACTTGGGTCATACTCGTTGTTCACTATCACACCGCTTGTCAGGTCACCAGCAACATGGATCCATCCTTTATCATTTTGTTGAGGCTCATGGTACTAAAATCACTAGAGCACAAATTGTAGATAATACACGCATAAGGTATCAAGAAAATGACCCCTGTCGCTTGAAAATTCTCGAAGCATTGCTCATAAAGTATGAGCCTCCGATGCTTGCTACCTACTGTCCCCTGGGTACACTTTGCGTTATGGATAACATCTGGAGACCGCAGGTGGAGGTTGGCCACCTCTGCTGGGACGCCTCCCAATGCCAGCCAGTTCCAGTAATTCAGTCCCGAAAACTGGTGGGAGGTTTACTGCTGATGATGCATATTCGCAGATGAGGCAGGCAAAGTATAGTTGCACTTCGGTGTATTTTAACTCCGATTTGAACTCACAATTGGAATCTGGAGTAACTAAAATATTGAAACTTTTCTGCTAGCTAGATCTGAATTTCTGATCTGCGTATTAGATATTCAGTTTCCACTCTCCGCCACACGATGGCGATAGTAGTGACTTTGTATCACGTGATTGTATTTGGCGCGCCTTATGTTATTGGCGCTGTTTTTAATGTACTGTGGTTTAGCCGAGAAGGTGAATGGATGTGCTTTCGAATATATGCTGGATTTTCACAAGATGATAGACGTTTTGTTTTGTTTTATCTCGTGATAATGATTGGACAATTGTTGGGTGCCGGTGAGTTACCAACCATTGCTGATAAAGAGACATTTCGTAGATACCAGAAAACGTATCGTAAAATAAGCAACACAGAGACTAGCTGTATATTTAATCAAACATGTTTGAATGAGGATCTGCTTACAATCAAGAATAAAGTTTCCATTCCATGTAGTTGATTCATTGTACAACTAAAGACAAAAAATATTTTGGATTAATACTCTATGTAAAATACGTTATCTAGGAACTTACAACAGAGTTGAAACAAATAAAATAAAATTTCTAATTCGACTTATGGCTGCATTTAAAGTTAAAGAATTGCAAACAAAATAAAATCCCATTATACCAGCTTGATCAGTGGTTACGTCTTTAGAGATTCTATAATCAGCACACCCTACAGTGTTGCATAGTGTGACTGCCACATAGTATTGTGTATATGGCCGCAATTCTTTCATCTCGAAGCTTGATACTTGACTGGCGAAGACGGTGGATGACCCGCTGAAGACGGTTGTAATTCTGATGTTGTATTCCTTAAACCGTCCATACAACTGATAACAAAGGACGTCATCCCAGTTAACATTAATCGTTCTGGCTTGCACATTAGAAACGGTTAAGGAAGAGATGAGAAACGTAGGGGCTGCAATATAATACAATAATAATTGAATAGTTTTGCAGTACTTGCTTGTTAAATAATTCAATTCACCGAGTACTGTGACAGACGTAAATCTTCATAGCCCGGACAAACTCATTGTGGTAGATGTGTAAGAAATATTAAGAGAAACTATCTGTGAAATGACCTGCAAAACTCGACCTGTTGAATCGATTAAGGCAAAATGAAAACCATATGCTGACCTCTAATTTGTTAACTTTCAAGTTTAGGAAAATGTACCACAAAACATATACATTGAAGAATGAATATCAGAAAGTGTTACCTATGCTAGGTGTCTGTTCTTCAATAGTTTGAAATGGTCCGGGTCCTATTCTTGTGTATGTTCTTACTCTAATACTGTACTTGGCGTACACCTCTCTATCTCCAATCAGAATCTCTGTGGTAGCACCATCCTGAGTCCACTGAGATTGATATACTTCTGATACTGTTACATTTGGACATGCCAGTCTCTGGAGTAACGTATACTGAACCTCATACTTTGTGATGACACCATTAGATTGGGTTGGTTTAGTCCATGATATTCTGAAGGTCTTGGAACCTTCAACAATAGCTGATAGTGCTCCAACAGGCCCAGGTGCTTGAATAGAAAGATCATCAATAGTAATGTTTAAAATTTGAAACATTTATTGTGAATTTTGTTTGAGAAAGGTAAGCATATTTTTGTGTACACTAATGGAGGATGCTTATCCCTGAAACAAAACTCCTTTCATGATTTTAATCTTAACAGAAACAAAATTTATGTATAACTGATGGAGCAGTGTGATTTTAAAGGACATGGACAGTAAATAGGATACATTTTATACGGTGAGTGAAATACAGGCGATAAGATATACGCGATATGTACAATCACCCTTAGGTATAATAATCAGGTAACATGACACTCACCGGCTTCATCAGTTTTCACAGTGCTCGTTTTAAATGTAGTGCAGCTAATAGTGTTACAGAATGCTACCCCCACTGCGTACGTAGTGTATGGCTGTAAACTGTCCTCGACTTTACTTGAACCAGACACGTCTACCTGGCTTCCACCATCTAGCTGGTATTTGTACTTTTTATAGGGACCATTCATGTGTTGACAGTTTATACTAAAGGACGCAGTGAAACCACTGGATGTCAAAGATGAAAATGACGTGGTCAGAGTATCAATTAACGGAACTGAAATGGTAGTGAATAGATTATTTACAAATAACAAAATGAAGAATCTATTCCATCGAATATGTATCCTGTAGTTCTAATTTAACATATCGGGTGATTCAGAAAAAACGTCCCGAACTCTACGGTATTATATCTCGGAAACTATTGGGGTAAACAACTACAACATTGGGATTCTGGTTATTTATTATAGTATAAGTGAATGGTGAAAATTTCGGGAACTAAGATGAAACAACGCATTTATGGCTTGACTTACAATTGTACCGTATAACACTCACACTGAAACTACATGGTCGATATTGCCGGTAACGACACGCATAATTTGCAGAATTTTACCTGACATCTTTCACGGCTTGTTATTTTTTGGAAACTTAATTTGCAGATCTGAAATTTACCCTGCCTTTTGATGACATGTTTATCTAAACATGTCTAGAATATTGAGTTTTAAACTTGAAAAGTTTGTGTTATATTAAGGTGTAAAAATTGGAACACTTTAATCGCACGCTGTAAATCCGTTACATGATAAAATTTGACTTGCATGTTTTCACGGGCTGTTATTTTATGCTAATTTATGCACAAATATTATCTTATCACATGCAAAGATTTCTTTTTGTTCTTTTGTACCGACTTTGAGAAAATAAGCCGCAAAGTTCGGAACGTTTTTTCTGAATCACCCGATATAATATATAATACCGGAAGAAAGACATCGACTTCCAGCGGAGTGGCTTGGTGTTTCGCCATTACTGAACTAACTGGAAACGTTAATCGA
The DNA here is from genome assembly GCA_028565715.1 of Phoronis pallida. NCBI lineage: Eukaryota > Metazoa > Phoronida > Phoronidae > Phoronis > Phoronis pallida. The sequence goes on from JAOXYC010016679.1 coordinate 10,085, forward strand.
TGTGGCTGGTATGTCTGATACAATTAAACAAAATTTTATGATAATGCGTACAAAAGAACGGCGAGATAGATTGCAGAACAAATGTTACCAAGTTCTCTCTAGAATTTTTTTTAAAAAGCCACACGCAGAAGTAGACTCTACACTCTTAAACATATTGCAAAACAGTCATTTGGCAATTGATAACCTCATTTTCTTAGGAAAAAAGGAATGTAAATAAATATTCTCACCTGCGGGTAATGTTGTTTCAGTTTTTTCAGCCTGATCACCATTTCCAACTGACGTCTTGGCCATTACTACAACACTGTACTCTGCATATTTTTCAAGATTGTGAAATATAAATGATGTAGCCGCACTCCCCACAGGGCTCATATGATAACTATCTGAAGTCCCACTTGAACACGCCATATGTTTCAGTAGTTTCAATCCAGCTTGATATCCAATAATGGCACCGTTTGGTTGTTGTGGAGGTTTCCATGTTATTGCTATTGTAGATGATGTTGGGCTAAGAGATAAATCACCAACAGGTCCAGGAACTGAAAAATAAATTGATTTCATACCTTACCAACACGAATCTAAATGGAAAGTTTGCCTCATTTCATTCACTTTTATTTTTTTAGGTAATCTAATAGGTAAAGTCCCGGCTAAATAACTTACTATGTTGAAACATCAGCCAAACTATATGAGTTCATTTTTAAAGTATGCAATAGCAAACAGATTACTCAAACTATTTGTTTCGCCATTTACTCTTAATGATGCAATATCTCTTATACTTTTCAGAAGAAGTGAGAAATAATTAATTATCTCACCTGTTTGAGCAGTCCTTAAAGTCTTTGTCGCTATTTGTGACTCCAATGATGCATCATTGACTGCAGTGATTCCAACATCATAATCCGTGTAGGCCTCAAGATATGTGAATGTGTATGATCTAGAGGTGGTCTGCACTGTGGAACCCCAACTACTGGTACTAGACTTCTTGGTGACAAGGTGGTACTTTACTATTCTGTTACAATTGATTGTGACAGGAGTCTAAAATATTGTTTTCATTCATTTTAATTTTATTCAATATATTTGGGGATTATCCAACATAATATAGATATACCAGTTAATATTCAACATGATGAAATAAATACAATACTGGTTAAACCAGACAAAATGTGTTTGGACTATCCTGTCAGTTTTTGATATATTCTCTTATTCTCTGGGATAATGAAAAATCTAGCAATCACCTGAGCTATTCATTCTTCAAATAAGAATTACACCCAAATACATTTTAAGATGGAGGGATTTCAACATAACATGCTACCATCAGCAGAGAAAAATCATAAAATTACTGAGGCAATAACAAGCGAGAAGAAATATTGCATACAACAAAAATATCTAACAACAGGATTTGGTTGAAATATGTGTTACCGGTGTTTTCCGAAAGAGCGTGCCAGAGATGCTCTTTCGAAAAAGTGTGAGAACTTTTAACAGGCGGTTTTTTTTAAAAACCATATGGTGGACTATATATTGAACATCTTCATTATTCATGAAAGTTAGTATGCCATTCTAACTTGAAGAGATGTACTTGAAAATAGTTTTCTTTTTGATTTTTGAAAAACAAATTTTTTTAGAAACCCCATGTGTTTCAAAGGGGAAAATTGCCCTGATTTAGTGAAAAACTAAACTTCAAATATTTCGTATACTTTAAGAGTGGTAAGATTTTTTGTTTTTGAGGTTTCAGGGCATGGTATTTGTGTAATAAATGTAAGTCGTTTTAAGTCTTGAGGGATAATATTTTTTGGTTAATTAAAGCGCCAAAAATGCGCCAAATTGCTTTTAACTACATTAGTTGGTTTCACCCATATCACCTCCTCAAACTTCAAAAATAAAAAATCTTGCCACTCTTTATTTATTCTGACACAATGCGGCTTTCTCACACTACAAGTACTGAAAAAACTGGTATTGGATTTATCTCCCCATGTGGAAAATTTAGCAGTCACAGTTAAATCAAAGTGACTTATTCCCACAGCAGAAGCGTGGGTGATATGAAATATTGAATGATAGAAGTGTAAACTTGAGTAAAACTGTTAAATTTCATTGATTAAAAAGTGCCATTTTTACTGAAAATTTGTTTTAGGGTTTTGAAAATGAGCCATTACGGGAAAATTAGAGGTCACTCAGTGCACAAATTTGGCATGACACATTTTTGGTAGGATACCTATAAGCATATACCAAGTATGAAGTTTATCTTGATTTTTAGGTATATAGTGATTTTTGAAAATCATATGGTTTTTTAAAAAAACCGCCTTAAAAGTTCTCACACTTTTTTAAATTAAAATTCAATCCACTGATAACTCAAGGCATTTAACATTTTAGGTTTTAAAGTTCATGTTAAGTAACTCACAGTCCATGCAACAACTAACTGAGTCAACTTAGTGCTCCCTTCACGATGAGAAGTACCTCCCACACTTCTAACAGCTGATGAACTCTCTACAAAAACAACATTAGTATTTAAAAGCCTCATGAAGTAAAGTAAAATCAAACTTGAAAAGGATAACAAACCTTTATTGGACAAACTTTGAAGTGCATTTTTTTCAAAAATACATGACGTTCTTTGTTATCAGACCTCTTCAACTAACACTGTGGACATTTTAATGTTTTCTATCAAAAAACCTTCAGAAATAAGGAAAACACATGCGTCACCCTATATAAATGTATGTCAACTGAGAAACTAACCTCCACATGACGTCGTGTGTGTTTTAACTGAAGTTAGGTCAATAACACCGTCATTATGAACAACTTGACCACGGAACTGATATTTTGTGAAGGATGATAGACCACTTGCTACTCGTTGAACACCTTTTAATAACATATCATAACTGATGTCTGCGCCAAGCGGGCTCCAAGTAGATGACGATTCTTGCTTGTACTGAATAACGTATTTTAAGACAGTCACTGTGCAGCTTAAAGGGAGGTTCAGTGGGTTGATAGTTAAAGTGATAGTATTTTTAGTTGACGATGCGGTTGAACTTGAAAACCAGTCTCCTGAAATATTAAGAAATCTGTCAATCATTTCAGTGACTTGATGGAAAAAAACATTGTGTTCATTAAATATAGGACTCAAAGTGCATAAAACGTGCATAGCTACCCAGCTTAGTTAACGAATTAATTAACTCCAAGGTGATAAAAAGAATTTTTTTTTGATTTTGAAAAAACAATAAGCATTTTAGAGTAAGTTTCATCCCACTCACCCTGTGTGTTAACTATAGCCTTCAGTGCAGGTATACGTGTACCACTACTGGTTGGAACAGTATGTGTGCTGCCGATAGACAGTGATGAATCAAACAGACCTGCACCAGACAATGGACCTGGTACAACACTACTACAACAAGAACTGCCACCATCTTTAACACGTATTACAGTTCTTGAATTCCGATCTCTGTAGTGAAATCCAATGAGATCACCTTCTTTCACGTGAACTGCATTTGTAAGACGCATTTCTTGTTCACCTAATGGCAATGGTAGTTAAGTCGAGTTATAATACACGTACACGTCAGCAAAACACATAGGTCCACGTTGAGAAATATTGGTGAGCTACTTAAAATACCAGCATGCAACATGGCATTTTAACGAATCATTGTTTGAGCAAAAAAGAAACAAAAACATCGACCAGTATTGAAAAACAAATTATAACAAAATTGAATTTTCGATATGTTGATCGACTTGATTCAAAAATGTAATAACATAAAAAAGTATTTTTATAGTTCTAGCAAGCATACAATCATAGAGATGTTTTTAATTCAAAAAGTTCCCTATATTATTATACTGGTACAATTGAATTTTTTTTAGATAATCATAAGGATAAACTATGTTTATTAAGTATTAACATTCAATCTCTTCGCGCTAAGTTTGATCAAGGATAGTCTATTATACACAATTTGAAAATAAAATCCTTGTTTTTTGACTGTAGACTGCCCCCCCACCCCCCAGCTATTGAACACTTTTCACTTTTATATTAACTGTAATGGTATTTGTTGATAGAATTTAATAAAACTTTACATGAACAATGCAAGTCTTATTGTCTCAAAAACATTCCACAAACTTAATCATAAACGGCGTTTGTTCCTCAAATTCTACATCATCTGACAGTTGAGCAGACGATTTCGGAAAAAAAATCACCGGAATCTCGATAAACCAAACCGTTCATGTTCAAAAATAAAACCAACTATTCAAGTATGTGTCCCACCGTTGGCTGTATTTTGTTAAATAACAATTCATTTGTGCGAATTTCAGCTAGTTTTGGTCATTCTGTCATAATTTTTCATGATAATTCAACTCCTGTCATGTCGCACATTTTTACCCAATTTCCGCAATTATGGTCGTGGGCCAGTGTAATTCAAACGGGAAGATTGCATTCTGGGATTTTAAATCAGAAGTTCGTCTGGCCGTCTGACATTGGCAGACTCTGCCAAAAGAAAGTTAAAAATACCTTATATTTTCCGGAATTTGAAACTTATCTGTAAACAGTAATGACAATAAAGGTTCAAGGTATGATTTCAACGTCAAACAACCAGAAATTTTCAGTCAAAATACTGGTTCACTAGCTCTTTTTCTGAGCTCCTCACGGACCAAAAAAAATTACAAAATTTTCAATTTACTTTCAAACGATGCATGAATAATTATCCAGTATTTCTGTGAAGGTTTGGTACATATCTGACAACATTTAGTTATCGCATAAAAAGCTACATCTAGTGTTCATAGGTAGGGGGGCAGTCTATATGTCTACAAGAAACGTGGTTATCGGAAAATGTTAACTATTCTTTATATGATATCGACGGCTATACATTGATAAAAAAGATCTTGAGGACAGTTGCTCTAAACATGGACGTCTGTTCATTTATAAACAGTTTAGAAATACTAAGTAATAACCACTGATAACATCACATTTGAAGGACTCGTTTTAAAAACTAAAGTAAATGATAAACAAATAACTGTAGTAAATATCTGTAGGCCGCCCTCAAACGTACACAGATTATACAATGACTTTGTACAAAATTATATTCCAATAATTTCTGATCTAAGTAAAAAAATGGTGAATTATTCATTGCTGGTGATTTTAATATTGATCTCTTAAAACTATCTAATGATGATTCAGCAAGTTTATTCTTTGATCACATGATTGATATGCACCTCCTGCCGAAAATAAATTTC
>JAOXYC010017790.1:0-15266 GCA_028565715.1 Phoronis pallida
GTTAGGTGTGGGACTTCTTTCGACTCACAATCCGATATCGGTGGTGGACGGACGCAGGGCTTTCTGTTGCTGAAAAACATGTTGTATTTCCCTGTTTACGTATGCAGTGTTTGGAAATGTGTTTTTAATTTTTACCGATTTACGCAATTGTATACTACAAGATCTTAAACTAACAGTACTACATTCATTATATTAAACTTTAAGTCGAGTCAATCAATTGGAAGAAAAAATGCAATTGAAGTGTAATTTTGAAAGTCATGGAATACTAACCGTCTGACCGCAATCACAATGACCAGAACCAAAACTCCGATAAATACGAGTCCGCCGATTGATGTCCCAACCACGAGAGCAATAGGCAGTTGAAATTGAGATTCGACAGAAGACACCTTTGTTGTTCCCGAATCCGTCGAAATAGAGGTACCCTCTTTCCGACTTCCTGTAGTGACAATTAGCTTTAAAAAAGTCGTCTTATCTGTCGGAGAAGAAGTCACCCTTTCGACCGTTGTTGACGGATTAGGAGTTGATCTTGTGGGAGGCGAAGTTATATCAGGCAGTGTGGAGATCTCTTCATGAGTAGTTGTTGCTGATCTCATTGTCGGTTGTGCAGACGTTGCCGTAGAAGATGAGGTTGGTGTTGTGAGGTTGTTGGTTGTTGTGGGTGACGTAGGCGTTGTGTGAACGTGAACTATGGGAAATAGAATAAGCAACGCGTATGAATTCTCATGCACATTCAGAATAAATTGAGGTTTGTGTTCGCGGCTCGTTTCTACTTGTTGAAAATCGTTAAGTATGGAAAAAGATTCTTGACTTAAAACCTGTTCTCTGCAGTTGAATAGAAAACACACATATGGTACAATAAAACAAACTAATCCCTGGTTTTGAATAACGTTCCAAAACTACATGTAAGTGTTAGAAACATAATAAACATACCGCACGCTGACATGTTTGTAGGTCTGGCTTCATCAGTCGTCATTCCGTCTGGACATTGAAGACAGGAGGATTGTCCTTCATTGGGTTGGTAAGTTCCAAAACCACAATCGCGACACTCTTTACCAAAACGGTACTCAGTGTTTTCAAAAGAGTACGTTCCGGGTGGGCAGATAACTACAAGTATACAAGATATTATGTTAACGTAAGTGTGAACCTTAGTGACTGGGCGTCAGTTTTCATGATGTACAAGAAATACCGTTTACTTTTTGCCCACAACAGTATATATTTTCAGAAAGGTGAATAAATTTGAAATCTATTGGTCACCTTTAAATTTAAAAAAATTGACTTTGGTCATGTGTTTTTACTAAAAAAATTCAATTTATTTTTTGAACACTTATCTCAAGTTTCAGGAACAATGCATGCTGTATGAGCATGATTTTTATTTTAATATAGTCTATATTGTGCATGGAAGGGAAACGGGTCTCGATTTTTTTCTAAATATTTTGGAAATATTAAATTTTTAAGCTAAAATTTTCTTAAATTTTGTTTTTTATGAAAGTCTTCATTTTTGAAGCTTCATAGCTCAGCAATGGAGGGGACAATAAAAAATCTGAGATCTTTTTCCCATAATTTTCATGAAAATTGGACCACTCATTGCGGAGAAATCTTTGTTCAAAAAGTGCCAAAAATAGCCTAAATCGCAACGTTCACACTCACGTTAAGTTCTAGTTCTATCTTATACTCACATACAAATATATCATAAAATGAGCACGTGCATTGTGTTTTGAAAATCAGTAGTGGCTGGTGTGACCAACATGAATATTCACCATTGGTCTTTTTAAACTAGATTGTCTCCTCTATGTTTTGGGCAGGATTTTGATTCAGTACAAAAATACTTCTGTTACAACGCAAACTCTCACCACAATCAGTATGGTTGGTTGACCCTCTATCAACAGTTGTGTATCCAGATTGACACTCTGAACATCCAAACTGACCCTCTTCTGACTGATAGAATCCTTTAGGACACAACGCACAGGCAATATCACCATTATCGTTGGCGTTTGTAGTGTAGTACGTGCCCGGACGACACTTGACTAGAACGAAAGTTACGAAAGATTGTTAAGCGCTATCTCTTTTAAGAGGAGTTTCAAGGCTATGATATTTATTTATTTTGATGTGCAATTTTTAATGATCGAAGTATTAGAAAGAAACTACTATTCATACGTTAGGAATTACATGTACGCTTTGGCCTTGCCTTTAGAGAAAGATTACTTGACTCATATTTGCATATTTGAGGATACTAATTTGATTGAAATTCCAATATGTTTTGTCATCTCACTCACCGCACATTTCTCTGGTAAGTAAATCATGGATTGATCCCGCAGTGCAGTTCATTGTGTACGATGCATTGGGATTGGCGCTGTACTCTGTTCCGTCAATACCGAATGTAACGTTACCGCTTGATAGAAGCGCTTCTACCTTTTCTCCAAGTATTTGAAGATCAGTTTGATTTATGTCTGTAAACATATAATTCAAATTTTATTATGGGAGTTATATAAAATAAAATCTCACGGAACATTTAAGGACATAGGTAAAGTAATTGCGCAAACTGAGACTGCAATATCACATAAAAAAACGTACCCGAATAGTTATACGCCATCTTTGCCACAATCTGAATGTCTCCAGATATTTCCCGGGTATAGCGAAGTAGCGTACTCTCCTCAGTCCAACGTTTCTTCCTGCGTGCATAATCAGTATTTGAACACTGTGCTTGTACATCACGAGCAGGACCTCTAAGTGTGTCAGAAAGTTGTTTAGCTTGTAACTGTATGGACCTGACGTTCTCTTCGGTACAACCCAATGACGTCACATCAACAGTAGTAACCACCTGCTGGTTTTGTTCTGAGACAGCTGCAACAATCAAGAGAGGAAAGTTGCTAGTGGGCGCTCGGAAATTTTCTGAGAGAGCGCTTATCTATCAAGGGGTGCTCTTTTAGAAATGGCAAGTACTTCATGTATAAATGAGTCAACATAATTATTCTCAAACGTTACACGATGTACTTTGCATTTTGATATTTTAGACGCTGATAAAATACAAAAATTCAAAGTCAGATCATGTTTTTAACATTGGTATACAATGTTTATACATCAACCTTCTTTTATCCAGTTCTTTTCCAATTTTTTATGTCTTTTCAAATGTACTCTTTATTATATATTCCAGGTCCTATGCACCAATTCTAGAAAATGATGATTTCAAACCTGAACAACCCGGCAGGATGAAGAATCTTCTCCGATCTGCTTGTCCGTTCCATAACCAATCTGTCTTTGGACCACACTCATACACGCCACCCAAGGGAACAGGCGAGCTAAGCCCATAGCCACTCTTACAATAAACATGACATGCCATATTATCGTCATCGTCCTTCGAACAGGGCTTCAATCTGCCGTTTATAGGAGCAAATAAGAGCGTCGGTGGATTGCAAGCTGCAAAAAATTAAACTATTTGTGTAACCCTAGAACAAAGCGAAGTAATACATTTTCTTGTTGTGATATGTTAAGTACCATCTGTATCCAGTGAAGAACTAACTACAAACTTCCCGTATTTCATTTCTCACCATAAAACAAATTCTCACTTTGATTGTCCTTTAGATAAAATGAGATTTAACATTAAAAAAAAGACAACTGTACAAATAGGAATTTCTTAAAACGCTTACTCGGACATGGCGATGGATTGCAAGCAGAAGTCTCCGATTTGTCGCCACCACACTGTTTGCCCTCGTTCGCAGGAGAAGGATTGTCACAGTATCTTTGTCTTGACCTTTGACCTCCACCACACTCTTTACTACAGTTTCCCCATTCGTCCCAACTCCCCCAGCCACCATCAACTATAACGACGAGAGATCTATTCATTTCTTGATGTCATTCTTATTTCACCCACTTAAGTTAGTGCAATATATCATACCGGGGATATCCGAAAGAGCGCCCTGGGCGCTCTTTCGGAAAAGTGCACTTTTCGAGTTGAAATATTTTCCCGAAGGAGCGCCCCTGGGCGCTCTTTTGGAAAACATGGGCGCTCTTTCGGAAAGACAAACGTCACTCAATACTCGTGTTTCTTGAGGTTTTAGGCGGTAGGAGTGCGCGCAAATGCATTTAGAAGACTAATTACATACTGTTCTTGGGTGAAACCTATGTGATTCCTAAATTACGACATTACACAATCGATTTTGAAAAATGCTACTTGTATGGCTATGCTTATTTATTATTGTTGGCAACCTCACTTGACTTAAAGGTCTCAACATATTCTGAACTTGAGTCAAAGTTGATAAACGGTCCTGTCATGACCTCAAATAGAAAAAATATGATTTCCCAAAAATTGAACAGTATTTAAGCGTTTGAACTTTTAATGCATGGGCGCTCTTTCGGAAACGATCTCAAATTTTGAAAAAAGCGATTTGGCCAAAGAAAGAGCGCCCATGGGCGCTCTTTCGGAAATCCCCGGTAAGTGTTTCGCAGAAATAAAAACCGTTAATATTCCTTCAAAAAGGAACAGTTACCACGCCATATATGTCGATCAATATCGCGATCGATACATTGAACATGTTGTAAATTTACACGTGAACATACAGGGGATTCAAGGTTGTCTTACTTATTCCCAGTTCACATAACCGTCCAGTGAAGCCCACTTGACAGGAACATTCATAGGCGTTCTCAACACCAATGCAAGTAGCATTGTTCTGACAGTTATTTCCGCGGCAGTCGTGTAGTGTGCAATTCTTTCCTTGAAGCATAAAGAAATATAAACGTCTAGTTTTAAAAGAATATGTACTTGAAATTAAATAAGTCAAACTGAGAGGACTTCTTAGATTTCCATTATATACATTTTGAGGCTGGTAAGAGAGCCAGGTTTGCTCATAATTCAAACTAGAATTGTTATTTGACGCAAAATTCTGCTCTGATGGATCATCACCAAAGACGTTGTAGCACCCGTGAATGTTCAATCGGAAGATATCACAGACGGCTGCGAGTGGTTAACGTTAACATATTGTTATCTCTCAGGTTACAGTTATACATTGTACATACCTTGATATCCGAGTGTACAGCTACAGTCATAGTCGGTACCATTGTTGAAGCACGTGCCATTATTCTGACATGGCTGCACTTCACATGGAGGTGGACCTACAATATGATAGAGTTCCATATGAAGATGTGAGTTTTACTGCCACAAACTAAGAATACAAACTTAATTGTTAAAAGCAAATCAAAATAAAATGCAGATATATTTTTTCTTTATAAATACCAGATACATGTACTCACGGGGACACGATTGGTTGTTGCATATTTTTACTTCGTGAACTTGTTTTGAACAGTCATTGCCGCCGTGTGCTGGTGGAGGATTATCACATGACCTATTTCTGGATTGTTCACCGCCATTACAGGACTGGGAGCATACTGACCAAGCAGACCATGGACCAACACCACCGTTCACTGAAATGATAATTATTTTAAATTAACATGCGCCAGACATACCGTTAATAAAAAACAAGCAGCATTGTTTTAAAAAGCAATTTATCCCATAAAACATCTTCAAATCTTTGTTTCGGTCTGACAAAATACCACACCAAGTGAAGCTTTTCAGTAAAACACATGCTGCGTAATTGTACCCGAAAAAGCAATACCTGGACAAGAGTGTTGGTTGCATTCTTCTTTCACTTCATTAATTCCGATACAGTTTAGACCGCCGTTAGCTGGTTTTGGATTGTCACATGCACGTGTTCGGTTTCTGCTTCCTGTACCACAGTCACGTGAGCATGTCGACCACGTGGACCAGTCACTCAAGCCGCCATCAACTAGAAAACGGAAAAAACTTAGTAGAGACTATTTGGGAATAATACATAAAAAATGTTTTGGCAATCTTCATGTCACGTTAGAAACATTGTTATAAGTTAGTGTGATAAATGACTAGAACAAGTCAGTTTCTGTGAACAAATGTGATGACAAGCATGTTTAAACGTTTGTTCTTCAGAAGAACCCTGCTTTACCTGGACAACCTTGAACGTTACATGTTTCGCTGTCTGAGTCTGCCCCTTCACAATCTCTTCCTCCATGGCTTGGCTGAGGGTTCGTACATAATCTTGTTCTTTTGTGTTCTCCAGATCCACACGAAACTGAACATTCATTGAATTCTCCCCATGTACTCCAGCCTCCATGTACTAAAAGATAGACAAAATGTTCAAAATTGATACTGTAATATTAGTTCTACGTACATGCCAGTTGATACACAGAACAAATTCCCATCGTCTACTTTTTCCACAGCAAGCTGAAGAGATGATTGTTTTCGAAATTTTCATAAAAACCAATGTGGCGGGGACATTTCGTTACCTTCTACATGTATGAGGCAGTAGCAAACATAATTTCACGTTGTTAGCAATTGCCTTTACCTGTATGTAACTCATGCTTACTGTAAATGAAAGTTGAAAATAGGATGATTCTCACCTCGCTGGTGTTGACATCGATCACCCACAAACTCTTCTGGACAAGTACAGTTATGACCATAGTTATACCCCGTACAGTTCCCTCCATTCTTACACTCATTGAAGGCGCAGTCGAATATAGTACAGTTTTTACCTGTAAGAGCACCATTTGAAATGTTTTAGTAACTATAATGTCCTACCAGTGAAATGCTATCAGCCTATTTGAACACGATCTATAGTTAAAAGTTTAAGTTCAGTACGAAGAATTTTCTGATTCTACAATGTATGTTTTTAAATTTATTAAAGAACAATCGTTCTGAATGTGATATGTTTTTACTTAATGTACACAAAGTCATTAGAACAAACAAACAGCCCCTACCTGCATAACCTTGCTTACAGACACAAGTATACGAGTTACTTCCATCTACACATGTACCGTTGTTCTGACAAGGTGATGGCTTGCACTCATCAATTTCTGGAAAAACAAAAAATATCACAATATTATAGACATGTAACATGTAACTGACGGGCGTCTCAATAACAAGCATATATTTCAATGCATCGTCATTGAAAAAGAACTTCTTAAAGTTAGAAACCAAACTTATTACAAAATATGAAGAAATTTGGTCATATAGGAAATAATTATGGAAAACCAAATTCATAGTCTGAAAATCATAGTTCGAATATTCATCAATATGTGTCGCTTTTTTTTGTTTTACAAATAGTTTCTGACCGAAAGGGGGCAAAACGATTACCAAAGCGTTAATGAAGATGTCACGAATTACTAACCTAAGCATTCTGTGACATTTTTTGCCCCTTCTTCAACTGAAGACGTTCCTAGTGGACAAGATGTACATTCAAACTGTGCTGGAGTATCCTGGTACTGACCAACTGGACATTTAGTGCAATGTGATTCCACTGTGTGGTCAACATAGAACCCGGGAGGACAAGACACTGAAAGCAGGAATATCACCAAGTACTGAGACTTGTGACGTCAACTCGTTCAAATGTTTGTCCAAACAAAAACAATAAAGAACTCATGGCATGGAATATTATTTGTTCATAAACCCTGAATTGAAAAGTTTACTATGTACGGCTTGAGTATCAATACGTTTTTAAACGCGCGCCATGTGTTCATTAAAAAAGAATTGTGCTGCGTCGACAGCATCTCAGTACAATACGTAGGTTCAATCTATTTCACCATTGCAAGATAGTTAGTTTCCGTCAGAACATTTTCCTAAAACACTACAGAAGAAACACCAAGCAAGACGTTCTACAGTGAGTTTGTAATAAAAAAAGTATCGTGACATCGGTCATCCAGGACTCGTGGAAGAAAGGGAACATACCGTAACTATTCACAGGATTAAAAGTAATGAATTAGAATCGAATAAAATCCTGCACACAACCTTTTTTTATTGTATCCGATAACTTGAATTCGGAAAATTAATTTCAAGGTAGTTGACAATAGTTTGCAGCTTAAACCGCGCACAAGCGACTGTGGCCATTTAGGAAAATCTTAATTCGATGAATTACTCCATTTGGCTTACCACAGTGAAGCCCCGACGCAAATGATCTTTCATCACAATCCAACCCCATCGTCTCAAACTCCAAAGGCGTGTCACTTAGTGTGATATTGAACATTCTCTCCATTGGAAACACGGTGTCATTTTGAATATCGTGGGTGATACCAGTGACAAGTTCCACCAATGTGTTATACGCCTCCTCTGGTGTACTATTACCGGTGATGGGTTGGTTGATGGTAAACTTTATCTTTATTTCGTCCGTCTTGCTGGTTGATCTACGACCTCGTCGCAAAACAAATTGTTGGCCCTGTATATTAATAATAAAAATTTGATTTATTTGGTTGATTTTTGAAAATACAGAAAAATTCGGAACACGGCCGGTAATTGAATCAGGGTTCGATTCCCGGTCGGGTTCCGAATGGTTCTATCTTTGAAATTGTCACTTCCGGACAGCAGAAGCCCACCTTTATTTATTAGGTAAACGTTTCGCAAAGAATAAAATAAGTTCTGTTTTGTGAGTTTGTTATGGTGGTACGAAAAACTTAATTTCTGGACCAATTGAGTAGAATGTGTTCATTCAAAAACTGAAACATGGCATACATTGGTGAATGGATATCCCGATGTGTCACGTTTTCTGCGAGATGTTGGTCCACACGTGACTTCGACGTTTTCTGTGGTGCAATTGTTCTTGGGGTCGGAGCAGGTTTTTCCCATTGCGGAATTCATTAAAAAGTCAACGAAGTTTTCTTTTATTTCTTCAGTTGTTACCCCACTTGAACAAGAACCTTTGTAGAATAGGATAACAGGAAGTTTCAAGTTTCCTGGAAAAAGCTGCTCTGCAAAATTAAAAAAAAAATTACTTTAGAGTTTCTCAAGTCTGGGGTTGATTGGTACATTCAAGTTACACACTCTTCGTGGTCCCTCGACAAATTTTCGTCGAACTTCAAACGAAAGCCCAATGACTCAAATATTTGCTCTACGAAATCTTAAGATTTTTTTAGCTCTCTCAAATATACAAGTTAGTATAAATGCTTTTGGATTGAAGTACACTTAAAAGACCTAAATTGGTACCAACATTTTGGAACAGTGACCCTGTCGGGGGCAGTGAATGTGTAAACTTACTGACACAGTCCGGAACATTATTACTGGACCATTTGCCTCCACTACAGATATACTGTCCACCACCCAACAATCGGTCATGAATATCATAGCCATCCTGACACATCATAGAACAGGTGCGAATTGTCATCAATTGAATGCATGACAACGCACCATTTTTCGGAGGGTTAAAAGTAGGACATTCCTTCACTGAAAAGTATAAGAAAAAGTCAACAATGTGCTCTTTCATTTTTGACTGAGAACTGAAACAATATTTTTGGTTTGTTTTTAGTTTCTGTAGCAAAACAAACTTATACCCAGCACTAATTAATCATGAAACAAGAAGGGTACTTACCGTTGACATCGATAACAAAGGAGCATACACTTTGTCTACCAAGTTCAAGGTCAGTGCCAGTACACGTCACAAAGTGCTTGCCCAATCCCAGTGTGACATTTTCGTCTTGGTATTGGGGACAAACTGCTGGTATTTCAACGCCCTTGGCACTGATGAACGTAGGTTTGGGGATGTGTATTTCAGTTTTTACTTCTGTCGTGGTAATGTTTATGTCAGATGAGCAGTTCCATACAGTTGGTGGTTCGTCAACTGAAAAATGTCTTGAGTTCTTAGAAAAATGATTCCAATTCTTCAAATGAAATCATTTTGGATACGTTTGCAGGTTACAAAGCCTAAAAGGATATCGTTCGAGGCGAATCTTCAAGACATGCATTTCGACCAAGATTTTCAAAGAAAGTAGACCCCAGGAGTATGAGAACGATTAAGGGTAGGCCTATAAACTAGTGGTTTTTGTCCGGTCATTGTACTCAGATGGTGAGGTCAGACAACGAGCGCAAAATAATTGTACAATCAAAACAGAACGTCAATCTATTTATACGTCAGTTGGGTGCCATCAACACCAAACTAGACTCAATGACTATTTTGAGTCATTCCACTCTCTCACAAGATAAGTATACTACCGGAAGTGCAAAAAGTACTTCACACGCTTGCACACCAGGCTTGCATCGAAGTTTACCAGCAACTTTTTTCTGATAGTCTTGACGTGTATTTAAATGCGTACTGTCGGAAGTCCCACTTGTATATTTACTTAAGATATTGTCTCCTCGTTGGTCCCATTCTGGCGTCAAATCAAAGATCAACTAGAAATGTTGTGTGCGAATCCTTTGTTGAACACAACTTACTTACATCCGTGTCAAAAAATCTACTCTTAAGGATATGAATGAGTACTTGCAATGACCTTCATTCTTTAGCAATTTACAAAAAAACTGGGCATTTTCAACCCATAAAAGTATATATTTTCCAAAAGCAGACATGGGCATCTGGTGAAATATTTTTTATCTACAAATCATTCTCCGTTTTATGGCAAATGTGTTTTTTTTTGTAAAAAATCCGTTTTTGGAAAGGTACATCGATAGCGAAAAAAACTGTTAACATATTTTTATCATGTTAAGATATACCACATGGACACATAAACGCTGTTAGGAAATTTCAAATAAATGGCTAGTTTCGTTTTTATGTTCTTTCAAAGCACAAAAAAGTAGTCGATTTGATAAAAAATGGTGGGCGGACTACTTTTTTGCGGATTACTTTGTTATTCTAAATTTGATTCGTTTTTATTCGAATCTTGTAACATACTGATGATGCACTAAGCTCGTGTGCGAAACGTTTAACTGTCTGTAAATATTTGTATATATATGAACAATGAATCTTTCTACTACTGTGGCCAAAAACCCAGATCATTAGCCATTTATTTGAAATTTCCTAACAGCATTTTTGTGTCCATGTGGTATATTTTCACATGAGAACAATTTATAAAAATATGTTTACAGGTTTTTTTCCCTATTGACGTACCTTTCGAAAAATGGATTTTTTTTACAAAAAACACATTTGCCATAAAACAAAGAATGACTATTAGATGAAAAATATTTTTTCAGATGCCCAAATATGTCTGCTTTTGGAAAATATATACTCTAATGGATTGAAAATGCTCAGTTTTTTGTAAATTGCTAAAGAATGAAGGTCATTGCAAGTACTCATTCATATCCTTAAGAATAGGTTTAGTTTTTTATCGGATAAAAGCTCTCAAATCACCCCTTACATTTTTTTTGAATTTTTTAACTCAGGTGCAAGTAAGTACACAACACTTATAGTCGATTTGTTTTTTTGACGCCAGATGGGGACCAACGAGGAGACAGTGTCTTTAAATACTATCAGGATCACTTACGCCAACATTCTGGCTTCCGTCCATTCCAAACGCCATCTGCGCCACACGTGTATTTGGTTATGTCATACTGACTACGTGGAATGGCGTAACCAGCGTGGCAAGAATACGTACAGACATTGCCATACGTATCACCGGTACAATTGACGTCACCGTGTCCAATATCAGGCGGACTTCCGGGGCACTTCACAACTGTAAACATTCAAAATGAAGAAAAAATGTTTGGCAAGACAGGCCGGATGTAGGTTTATAATAGTAGTTTACAATTATCATCATAGGCTATATGTTTTAATATTCTATTGTTATTCATAAGTTGTGGGCAGATATGTTATTTAAAAATGTTTGATCGAAAGGATGAATACATTTTTCAGTATTAGAACAAGTCGTGAAACCAATCAGAAACGAACCTGTGCAGCCAATATCTCCACTCCATTGTCCGTTTGAACACAGGACAGGATTTGGTCCAATCCTTTTGTAGCCTTCGTTACAATCATAGAAGCATTGACTTCCGGTGACGTCATCACATACGGCGAGTTTACCATTTGCTGGACTCTGTTTCGCCGAACACTTACTCACTACAAAACATGATAACAGAAGTGGTAGTATAGGTGTGTCTGGATGGTTCAAACTGTGGTATTTGAAACTCAAAGCAGAAAGAAAGGCGGTGTTTGAATTTAACAATTCTGACTTCCGTTATGATTTGCTTTACCTATTGTTACTCTTGAGGGAGTGACTATGGAAGTTATTATGGTGTTCTGACTGTGTATATGTATGAATTTATGATGGGTGTGAATGCGTCATCAATGTACTTTATTCTAATTCTTTAATTTGAATGCGGGCCAAAGGTGCTTCTGTAAACTGTATAACGTCCAAGTTATAAATGATCTCAATTTCTATCAAACACTTTCTGTTCTATGTTAAACTAAAAACACTTACACACGACAGATACTGTATATTTACAGACAGTATGTGTATGAAGTTCAACATCAGAGCCTGTACAAAGAACCTGGTGAGAACCCACACCAAGAGTCACGCTACTAGTCCTGTAGTTACATACGGCTTCTATAACAGCTGAGTTTTCTGCTCTTTTGAAACTTGGAATGGGGAGGTTCACGTCTATTTGCGAATGTTCAGTGAGAATTTCATAATCCGACGGGCAACCAGTCATCAGTGGAGGTTGATCAACTAAAAGTAAAACGTATATTGAAGAAACTCAAATAAATTTAATCGTTTTCTTTCCTTTATTTGATTATGGTAATGGAAAAAAAGGCATACGTTTTTTTTAAAGGCATGTTATTCAATTATGTACATTTGGTACGTAGCTCCACGTTGTCAGCATTTGATATACCTTTATCATTTTACCTTAAAGAGACATAACCGGTATCAATGCCGTTAAACACAATTTTGGAGTCCTATAGGGTCATAAATGGCTGCGTGAATTTGTGAACTTTGAGTAGAGCCAAAATCCGTCGTATTTTAGTAATGGTTAACATATGTAGTTTGCAAATACCAAACCGCAGATTTCTTGGTTTCATAGTGAAACTAACAACAATAGCGACGGACAACGTTTTGCCACACTCAATGCAATTAAGTCACTAACACGGCAGTTTTTGTCCTCGCACAATCAGATATAGGCGAGTGATCGACTGGAGAATGATTAAGTGGCTCGTTTGCATCGCACCGAAGTACATGTACACGTAAACCGCCGAAAATGGCGAAGAAGTTGACAACCAAAATAAAACAAAGAATTACCCCAACATTCAGGCCTAGTTTCAGGAACCCATGTTCTATCACCATTACATGTTAAAATAGTGCTGTCACTGAGACTGGCAGGAATTGTGTAGCCGGCGTCACATTGGTACTCGCAATATGACCCATATGTCTTTGTAGTGCAGGCGGTGCCTCCATGAACGAGTGTTGGGGGATCCGCACACACAGTGACTGAAATAAGAATACACCACACTAGGTGCCTGAAGGAAACACATACAAAGGTAAACTACTAGCTATTACTGGATAACAGTGACATTCGGTGACTAGCAAAACGTTATAAGTCTATAAACACAATTTTAGACTTATGACCTCATGGTTTAAATGAGACACCAGTGTATATCTTATAGACAAAAACAATAGAAGTTGCAAACATCTATGACTTTTGCGTATTTATGTATTAGGCAATCTCAGATTATTTAAACAAACTACACACGCGTGTTTCTCACAAGGAGGGATACCTACTCTTACAATGTGGCACCACACTCCATTGTCCATTTTCACTACAAGCTGCCTGGGTGACAGTCGTCGGAGTATAGCCTTCGTTACACGTGTACGTGCACGCAGACTGGTAACTGCTTTCGCAAGACCCGGCGATATTACCGTTTTGTGGTGGAACCAAGGGCTGGCATGTTATATCTGTTGAAAAATATGACACTGCTTTACTTGGAATAGAATCAACCTAGTGCTATAACTGATTACTTTTTATGAAAGTAAAGAGTATCATATCAAATTTACTATAATTAAATGTAAGTTACGTGTCCTTCAAATGTGAATTAATGTTTTGTTTAGAAGCAACGAGACAACGAGCTTCAAAATAATACTGTATTATGGAGCTCTATCTTCTGACCAGTTTCGGGAGACAAGTTCCTTTATTGGTTTTATTATGCTCTACGTGTTATGGCTTGTCATTTATCTTTAACTCACATTTGACGTTAACTTCATATGAGCAGCTTGAGGATCGCCCAAGCTCCGTATCGGTCGCACTGCAGCTAACTCTCGTCTGACCTTTACTGAATAGAACCGAGTTCTCATGGGAACAATGTAATGGCAGAGGCTCCCCGCGGGCTTGGATGATTGGTCGTTGGATGTCGACGAGAATTGGCAGTGAGCCCGTTTTCACGTCAATGTTCTTAGGGCAATAGGTAACGATGGGGTCCTCGTCAGCTAAAACATGTTCGTGGAAGATAATTTCAGTTACAATTGTAGATACCTCAAGTCTTGGGTCACACTGACGTGAACATTTTGTTTGTAATAAATAAACCTAGAATCATCATAGCACGATTTAGATGCACACTCATTATTTATTGTCAAGGGAAAACATCAGGGAGAAGATAGATTGTTGTTCGAAACAAAAAGTCTTTGAATAATAAGTGGATATAATTAATAGATCACTGCTGTGACGACAATTAATTATATAGAGATAAATTTGGAATCTGAAAAAATTTCTGACCCGTCATGGGAAAAGTCTTTGGTAATGACTTACCAATACATTCAGGCTGTTTACCAGTCGACCATGTGAAGCTAGAGGAACATTGCGGCCTATGATAGTCTTGTGAACTTCGAGATATCGTGTAGCCATTGTCACATTCATAGTGACACGATGTCCCATAGTTTGAATTTGGGCACACCACGCGACCGTTTGCTAACCCTGGTGGTTCTCCGGAGCATTTCCCAACTGAAAATTTAAATGGCATAACTGACTTAATTTGCATGTTGAAAAATAACTACATGGGCTTCTTGTTGGCGATATGAATGCATAGGGTGTACGTTGTATATTGGAAAGGATAAGCTAAGCGCTTCTCCGAGATAGTGAATTCACTATTCAATTTACACGAACAATGAAAACGTTTTTATCGATGTTGTAACTTATGGGTAACACCGTAAATTTGACGTTTGAGTTTTTAAATCTAACACGTCAAAGTTATAAATTTGAAAAGACAGAAAAAAAATCGTAACTGAACTGGGAATCGAACCCAGGTCCCCATAATAGCCGGTTATGATACTCTACCTCTAAGCTACCCATCTACTCCTAATTCTGTCTGATATTTAAGGATACGGTGATGGCTAATTGGGACAATAATGAAAAGTGCTGTTTTAAAGTAATTCAAGCTCTCAAAAACTTTGTTAATGACAGTCAAACTTACACCAGGGATCTTAAATTCCAAATTGCAGAAAGTTTTTTTGAAAAAAAATTGATGACTTTGTAAATTGGGTCGTTTTTAGGTAAAATTTGTGTT
>JAOXYC010018901.1:0-15261 GCA_028565715.1 Phoronis pallida
GACTCATACACAAAATTTCTAGTTGATTTGATTTTTGACCCCAGATCCTCACCAACAAGGAGACCGTATCTTTAACAAAAAAACACATTTGCCATAAAACGGAGAATGATTATTAGATAAAAAATATTTCACCATATGCCCAAATATGTCCGCGTTTGGAAAATTTATACTTTTAAGGGTTGAAAATGCCCAGTTTTTTGTTAATTGCTAAAGGATGAAGGTCATTGCAAGTACTTATTCATATCCTTAAGTATAAAAAAACAAGCGCTAAAAGCAATCATTAAGAATGCATATAATCAAAAACTTGAAAGTGGCAAAAAGGACTTGCAACATATTAAAATTTAACGTTTGATGGCTATCCATAGTTATACCAGACTTCCAATTATGCAGGTTTCATTGGCATTTGTTTTGTATGGCTTTCTTGCTCACGAACAAGGCTCATGCATCTTTAATTTCTGACAAACCCTAAGTAAGTTCTGTAAGGTGCGTAGGCCTATGTTTATGAATTGTTTTGAATGTAGTAGTAATTGAACATCACGAATAATACCTTTTGGCATTTTCTGCCGATTCAAATTTAGGATAATATGACTTTCACTCCCAAAATATATATCTTAATGGAATGATGGTTCCACAGCTTTCGAAAATTATTGAAAATCGGTGATAAATATTTGTTGACGAACTGCAAAGTAATTTGGCTTGGCTCTACTATGTATAAATGTGCGTGTGTTATCTTTTTTAGTGTATCCTATCTGCAATTTTATGTTCGTTGTTGCGATAAATGTAAAATGTTTTATTAATAAAACAAGTTTTCTGCCGATCCAAAACCAAAAACAACATGAAGATTTTAACATTTGTTAAATATAAAACAGATGCTGCCGAAATGCAAAACCGAATGAGACACGTTATTTATCCGTAAACTTAAGCCCAGTACATGTACCAAGCCCAGCACTGAAATGACAATTTATAATTTCCAAGTACGTCTTTTAAGCGACTTTAAGGTTACGTGGGAGGCTAATTACCATAGTGTCTTTTTCTACGAATAACTTAAAAAACATTAATTTTTACCCATGCAAGTATACTTTTTCTGAAAGATGGGGGGATCAAACAATAAAGATGACATAATTTGGAATTTGTAGCGTTCTTTTGGTCACGTAACTTGGCATTTAAAGTCAAAATTTTGTTTTTTAGACTTCGGTACACATTCCTCAAATACTAGTTAATTATTTTAACAAATAATTTCAATACAAAAAAGTGCCAGGGAGGGATTCGTGTTAAACCTTTTCTTTCAGATTCTAAAAAATTATCAAAAATCAAGAGTGTCGCAATTTTTCAAAAAAGTGAAGAAAAATGACTTATTATCTTGGATTGAAAAAAAAATGAAAAAGTGTACCGGAGTTTTGTGATCCTTTTTGGAGAGAATGCCTTTTATTGTTTTTTCTATTGAAGTTTTGACTCTATAGATTTCATGTGTATTTTCTACGGCAAATTTTATCAAAAAAATAAAATTTTGACTTTAAATGCCGAGTCTCGTGACCAAAAGAACGCTACAAAATCCAAACTATGTCATCTTTATTGTTTGATCCCTCATCTTTCAGAAAATGTGTACTTGTATAGGTAAAACATTTATACTTTTTAAGTTATTCGTATAAAAGGACACCATGGTAAATAGCCTCCCACGTAACCTTAAAAAGTCGATAATTATTTAATATAATCATATTGAACTACATAATGGTATTATCATCTAGGTAATTATATTGAATTACTGTAAACAACATACTACTGATATGTTGACAAGATTAATCACACGTAAAACATGAATCAACAAGCATCATTCATATGCAAATCAGCTTTACTAACCTATATCTAACAAAGATAAACGACGATGTATCTTAGATACTTGTAGATAACATGAAATACTTATACTATAAATTAATCATCATAAAGGATTTTGCAATCAGTGTTCAAAACATAATGTTTTTAAAGATCTTAAGTAAACTATTCAAACTAATTTTACTATGTTAAAACAGGCAATTTATTTCTTAAAGTGTTTGTATAAAACCCCCTTAAGAGCAACTTATCATTAGACACACAAGGTAAGTACACATACTTTGAAGACGCTAGCGCCAATTAGACCCTCGCTGGGAATTTTCTTGAAACTTGGCAGATGAAAAGATTATGATTATGATGATACAAAGTGGAAAAAAAAACAAAGAAACGAGGATCACGGTCTTAACTTTGGCGTTACGGAAAGGCAAACTTTCGGCTATTTTGCAAATTTAGGACTTTGACTGGTTTAGAAATATAGCACTTCAAATCGACAAAAAGTCAGTAAAATATAAAAGGCCTCTGAATTCCCTTTTCGTATTGTTGCTACGTCTTGGACATTGACAAATCATCATTTAAAAAGTAAATATAAAGTCAATTTTAAGTGTTCTGATAAAATCTGGCAGTGTCTAATTACACATTGCGGAAATAAAGGAAAAGTATACTTAGTACTATAGTACGTGTTACTAGTGTTAGAAAAGTAAAACTAGTTTGAGAAAGCTGCGGATAAAAGGATCAAATCACAACATTTATTCGGGTAATTTTGAAATTTTGTTCCAATGTATCTTAAAGGGACATTACTTACGAAAAATGTTGGTGATTTTCTACCACAATCTTTACAAGAGGCTGAAGGTCCTTCACAAAAACAAAAGTATTCTTTGTAGCAAAATCGCATATTCTTCACATTTTGGCCCAGTACACCCTACAATTCAATTTTCTCCAATAACGTTAAAGATCTGATCAAAACAATCTACTTCACGAGTCTTTGTAATCTATTGATCTTGTACTGTAGTAAACACCAATTTTTTTAAAGTGATGCTTGGCATGTTCCGTGTTTCATCAGATTGGCTAAAAGAAAATACTTCTTTAGAAAATTGAAACCCTATCCTATAACACCAAACCAGTATTTTGCCTTTAATGAATTGTGTTAATAACTTCAAAAAATTTCGCTCTGCCTTATCTTAAATGCAAATTATCATAAGAAATACACCTATAATTAATTAATTTAATTAATTAACTTTTAATTTAAAAAAACATTTATTGGTCTTATCAAACATTACAAAGAAACTAAACAAATGACCAAGGGATGACCAAAAGACATATGCCGCTACTATGGCCATCCATTAGAAAAAAGATTCATGCATAAAATTAGTTGTCTATAGTAAAATAGCAATTCAGTATTGCCTAAAATATGAACGTTTCGGTCCATAATTCAGTATGTATTGCTTTTTCAGGTCGTTGCTGAACTTTGTCTTCATGCAAAAAGCAAGTTTATACATAGCAGATAGTCATCTATTGATCACAGTTTAGATGCATCTCAAAACTGGACAATTTTAATCAATTCTTTGTCAACCAGCGCATTTCCCAGTTGTGTATATGAGCCATTCTTTTGTTGCGTGATTCGGACAAAGCAATGCTTCGACGAACCCGATGGTGCTCCAGTTCTCTCACTTCAAACGGAGCAATAGCCAAACGACTTCTGCTAGGACAGGCTTCCGAAGCCCATAACTCAGTTTTACGTGCCATGCTTTCCTGGACTTTACCACTGTTTGCGGTCGATGTGACGTGGAATATGACTTCCTGGACTTTCCGGTTAAACACCATTAAAATCTGAAAGGAAATATTGTTCTCATACATAGATTGACAAAACGCAAGGTCAACGAGGTGATCTGTTCGGTAAAAGTTCGGATCAACTTCTGCTCTTGACTATGCCGCAATTATTAACAGAAACTCAAGGACGCAATTTATGAAACCTGACTGAAGCCTGACCCGAATAGTCAGAAAAAAACCTACTTCATTGGATTGTGTTTTTTTATTGTAGTAGATGAAGCACTTCGAAATAAAGTCCAAACATTAATACATTAAAAAATAGTTACTTTCAGAACTTTTCGAAGTGCAGACAAGTCTTGGTCCTTCTCAACGTAAACATTAACTTGACCAGATACTTGCATAGCCATGAATTGTTCTAAGAGTGTGAGAGAAGGGTTTGGGTTGTCTCGACTACTAAACACCATTTCCTCGACTGTCTCCCCAATGTACGGTTGGTATGTTGTCATCAGTAAGGGTTCTAAAACAGGTAGATCAAACGTCATGGAGAACCCTTTTAAAATGATGTACTAGGAAACTAAATAATGAATAGTTTTAGGCAAGTGAGCAAATATGTCTATTTATTTCATTCCTGTTTTCACTCATGTAATAAAAAAACGGTGTTTTATCTTGTTACACACTGATAGTAACATTCTCTGTTTGTTGTCGGCTTTTGTCCAGATATTTAATAAAGAATGTGCAAGGTCATCCGCTTATTGTTGAACAGAGGCAACGAACTTAAATATTTTGAGCTCGAGCAAGAACACACAAAAAACCGTCGACTGAGGGGATTTTAGATGGCTTAGTAAAATATTCCGCGTTTCGCCTGGGTCAGGGATAATAACATTAACTAAACTGACAGAAATATATTTATTAAAAGTTTCGACGACTTACTTAAGAATGAATATATCTGAGTGTTTTCAATGCACAGTCCGTTGTCACAGGCCAGTGAATGTACGCTTGAGTTCACATTTGCCGTGTTGAAAAAACTCGCTCTCTCCGGATTAGGAAATGGAACGCTGACTTTATCGACATACTGTGATAAGAACTTTAAGCATGACCTTAGTTTGTTACCCCAAGTTACACCTGAAAACAAATTCACACACTGTTGTCTGAAAACGAATTACCTCGTTTTGTCGGTTCTTAAAAGAGGGGTAATGCATTCGAAGCTTACTCTCATTTCTAAAAAATGAAGTATGAATAATCCCATCAATCTATATTACGATGCGATCTTATTTTCAAAAAAGCAACTTGCGTATTCTTGCCTTATGCAAACCAATCTACGACAATGCGTATGTGTATTGTTTAGGCAAGACATTAGTAATGTGATTTTGGATGATATGTTTCATTGAAATTTGAAAGTATTAAATGCAAAAACAGCGAACAATTTTCGTTGTGCGTGATAATATTCCACAAACGCTGTTCATGTTATCATCCAATGACATACCTTTTCCTATACCACATCCACAGTAAGTTACGAAACAATCCTTTATATCTTGCACTGCTGTATTTGGTAACCCAACTTGTTGGAGCTTTTTTATCAAGTCGTTCACAACATTCCTCCTGATCTTCTTTGTTTCATGACAAAAGCCCGCCTCCTCATTAGAACACGAACTGGGCAAACCAGGAAAGTTTTTAGAACATTATTTGTTATAAACCGATTCTTATTTTTTGAGATATGCATGAAGCAAATGATATCTCAAATTGAGGTGGAGCTGAGACAAACCTGAACTGAACGAAAATTTAGAAATCAGACATCTAGGCCTTTGCTGTGAAATGTAATTGCACTTTTTAAGGAGCGTAACTCGCGTCTTTTTTTACTGCTAGGAAAAATTTTAAACACAAAACATTACGTAGGAGAAAATGATATAAAATATCAAACTATGTTTCCAATACCTGTCTTCGTTTGGTTGTTCTAAGATAAAGTAGAAGTCGTCACCGAGAGGGGACTGCTCGCATGCTCTTTCTATGCTTATTGGATCGACGAGAGCACCGCCTGTTGAATGTTGAAATAAAAATGAACAAATAGGAATAAAACTTAAAAAAATCATTAAGTGAGATCCGAAATCTTCTCTATGGGAGTAATAAGACCTGACAGCTTCAATGAGCTACAAATTGTTCGCAATTACAAATGTACGTGATTTCAAACATAAATAGATAGTAGAGAAGATTCCCAACTTGTGCTCGGCGTAATGGTGAGTCTTGCTATGTATTTCAGTGTATTTGCTTCGGTTCCATACATTGGTTTTGAGATCGCATGATTCTACATCCGGTTTGAGGATTGGTTTGAAATAAGCACAACCTATTTCATCTCGTTTGCATTGTTTCACGAAGTCAAGTTGCGGATCTGTTTTCTATTTATCAATGATTAAAAGGATGCAACGGAAAATGAAAAAAGTGAAATTTCCCATGGACGTATCAAAACATTTTGTTTTTCATTTATCATTACACTACATGGGGCACACCGTCATGATCTACTGTTCTTACCTGAAACAATTTGTTGTTCGAATGACTTGAGCTCTTTAAACCATTGAGATTCAGCTTCACCTTCCCAAACGAACAAACGAACACTTTCACCGACCTTCTGAGGGCGTAAATCAAAATACACTTTCTTTTTATGAGCGCTAACTCCCAAGACCATTTGTTCCATGTTAAACAATGTCATACATTTTCGGATTATCACCCTGGTTAGATCTGACAAGGTTTTAACCGAACCAGCTCTGACTTGGAGTTCAGCAGCCTGACCAGCCCGGAACCGGTACTTTTCTTCGAGATGACGTGTTTCCACTTCGCGCTGATTTACTGATCGCGTTCTATATATCGAGCCCTTGACAAGGTCGAATTCAACGAACTCAACTTTAATTTCTTCTAAACATTCTACCAGTTTTTCATCCAGTCTAAAGAATCGTCCACCAGGAGAGACAATATCTTTGATTGCAAAGTGATCCGATATCAGTTGAGCTGTGTTAATGCCATCAAACAGTTTTGATTTTCTAGTTTCGTTTTTCAGTTTCTCTGGATAGGAGTACTCATGTTCAAGATACTCTGGTAGCTTAATAGTATGAAGCTGAGTTTTTTGGAATGAAACTGTTTCGCCTAGCATATTTTCTTGCGGTGTCACGCATATTTCTATTTCTTTTTGACTGTTCACTCTTACATAGTCAAACCCAGCACACTGCGCTAACTCCGAGAGTTTGCCGATGTCGATCGATGAAGCGTTCACCAATTCAATTTTGGCAGCCCTGTGTAATGAAACAAATACGTTAGCTCACATAGCTCTGACTAAGTAATAATTAATCCTATCAAAGGGTATGTTGCATATCAAAGAAAGTAAAATTGTTTCCACGCGCACAATTTTCAATAGGTTCAACCATCATTGCCGAACGTATATTACAGAGAGACGAACAACGGTCCCGCTTAAAAACTGTTGTTGTCTATAATTAAAATTTACTAACATATAGCTGATGTAACTCCAGTAAACAGTGTTCATGTGCTGATGAAATTGAAAAATCAGTCATGTCTCACCTTCCCTCATAATAAAGCGACCCATCAGGATATCTTCCCCAAGTATAGTGGCTACTTGCACGTTTTTCGTTCCAGGAGTCTAGAACTCTAATATCAAGTTGCCCTAAAACAAGATGAACATATCATTTGGAACGAAGACAATGTTTAATAACATTTATATTTCTAAACACACGTGGGTTCACGTTATACGAAAGAAGCCGCAATTCCCGATGTAGATGAGCGATGCTTCTAAGCACAGCTTGGTCGTCTATGAACCGGCACTCGACCTCGTGATGGAGAGGCAGGTCTTTCTTACATTTCAAGACTCTAAACGCCACTGCTTGACGACGCCTCTGTAAGAAAAGCAGGAGTTCCGAGAATCTGTTATTGAGGTTATACAAGAAAGGGGAATTACTTCACAAACGTAATCAAAACTTACCATTCCATTGTTGAGCTACTAAATAGCTCAGCCGTCGCAACCTGAATGCTAGTCGGAAAGTCATAAGTCTATCAGCACATCTGTCCATAATTCCGTCATCTTCGTCAGCATCCGTGCAATCAGGACATGTAGTATCCGGTTCACCACACCACACTTCTTGCTTCTCCTCATTGGCAAACATGACGTCATCAAAGTAGTAGTAGAATAAGCTATATGGTAGTCACGAGACAAGGATAATTGCAGGATTCTGAACTTTTGATGGTTTTACAACCTGTTTTTCTGTATCGCCTCAAAATCACAAAAAAGCGTCAGGCGCGCTACACCCCCTGTTTTAAAACGCTCCTATTTCGAAAACTTGCCCCATCGCCTACACTTTTTTTTAAACATTCCACCTTAGATAAGACTGATTTAAACATTTTTCATAAAATTTTAAAAATCTAATTTAATTTGACCAATGGTCGCGTACCCCCTTAACAAACTTTATCTGCGAAAAATCACATTTGTAGATTTGGAATTATATTCTTTACTGCTCAGTACATTATAGGCATTGGTGACTGAAAGAACCCAGAATTTTTTTTTTAATCAAAGGCTCAATATCTGGTTTCTGTAGTTTTGCCCAGGTGAAAGGTTTGCTCAACGAATCAATATTTCATGTATGCTCTATGTTAGGATGTACACATGTAGTAGAAAGAATGTATTTACTTGTAAAATCTTTCATCGCTTCTTTTTATTGGGTAGATGATTGGTTTGCACACATCTTCCATTCCTTTTTGTCCGCCTGTACTCTGACTGAGTGTCAGAGCAGGGAAACGACCCAAGCACCATTCCAATGGAGGTAAATCACCTGTAGCAGTTAAGACTACATTTGAGTATTTAACAAAATGTGAAAATTGAAAGTAATAGATGACGTATGAGACATCATCGCTGTGTTCATGAATAAAAAAGAACCCGGCCAACTTCTTATATTACGAGTCGATTTCTTAAAAATGTAAGTAATACTCTTTCATCTATGTTGCAGACGGTGACTTTAATTGTTGAAATCAATTTCTGCAGGTTAACTGACAGCCTCAGGGATTTAGTAAGAAATTTCTTGTCCTAAATATCACAAGTCAGAAGTCACGAAGTACCTTTGACTTGTATAAGGGGATATTCCATGTTGCTTTCAAGAAGAAAACAATACTTTTTAAAAACATACAACAGTATGATCTTAAAGTCTCGTTTTCTTCCTGATTACAACATGGACAATACTAAGAACAAGAAAATTTGTCATCCTTTGACCATTGACTTTTGATTGAAAACAACTTGCTAGACTTACTGCCACCATGCGTTGTATGCAAGTTGGATCGCGTATCACGTCGCCCACGTAGACTTGAGGTTGAGTGACTTTTGGTAGGTACTGTTTCAAGTTCAACAGTGACTTGATTGTTTTTCACGTTTAGTTGAACGATGTTAATTGAATCAACCGATGACGTATGTGTAAAAACGGCAGCCTTTTCTGTGTTAGAAATTGTGGCCTGATCAGCAGTAATGAAAATATCTTGCGGGGAAAATCTAAAGGAGCCATGACCATTTGTCTTAAGAACACTTTGAGCGTCAAGGGCGTTTTCTAAAGATTCACGATGAGGGTGTCCGTAAGTGTACCAAGGGTCACCAGATGACATGATAATATCGGGCTGAACCACGTTTAAAAATGCTTCAGTATTAGCGAAACTGTTTTTACTCCCGTGGTGACCCAACTTGTACACATTGGACTTAATGTCGTAACGCTTCAATGTTTCTACACTTCCAGCATCAGATACGTCACCGACAAATAACATCTTGATCCTATCGTAAACCAGTCTCATCACCAGTCCCTTTTCATTTGACCCAGTTCCCAACTGAGAAGTTACAATTTCCATGTCCACGTTCGAGTTCTTACAGATTTCAAATTTCGGGCAACGATTTGTTAAAGTGGGACACTTCCCAATTGATTCGTAAGCAAAGCCTTGTAATTTTCCCACCAGAACAGCATTTGCGTTTGAATGATAAACCTTTGCTCCAGCTCTGATTCCGTTATCCGTTATCAGCCCATTCACCATGTTTATATGATCCGTGTCTGAATGTGTAAAGAATAAATGTTTGATGTTTCTTATTTTGTTATTGAAGAACCTTCGTAGACGTTCTTTGTTGAAAAATCCTCTACTTCTTGCGGACGAAGAACCAAAGTCTACTAAAGTTATATCACCTTCATCATCTGATGGACACTGTATTACAGTTGCATCGCCTTGTCCAACTGGCAGTTCGTAAACGCGAAGCTCTCTTGGATGCGGTTTTTGTATGGTTTCTGAAACAGAAAGGTCATTCAAGACATTTGCGGACTCAATTGCTAGATTATTCACTTTTTTGTAGGCAAATGTGCAAAATTATTGGTCATTGGTAAACAAATTGAAACATACGTAGTATGGAACCACACAACCTTTTACGTTTTATTTCAAATGTGCACAGAAGGAGTCAACCAACTATACACTATATGGTTGTTCATATGCCTCGGAATTTAATGTTGAATGAAGGAATGCACACACAGTAGTGAGATGTTTAATATTCTCTTACTTGCTAAATAACCAGCATTAGATTGAGGGGGTGGTACCTCCGGCACTCCAATATAAACGCTTTCGGAGGGACTTCTTTTTCTTGCACTGCCTGTTGCAGTAGAGCCAACACCACAAAATCCTACACACTTTGCAAGATGTTTTAATTTTTCTAAAGCCGTGTTTGATGTGTCCTCCCTGCTAGATCTTGGATGACTGATGCTAATTCTGAGTTGCCGTCCTTCGGCTGCAATTCCATTTGAAGAAGGACTCCATGCCTCTTGAATTATCAATTTTCCTGAAATCATTGAAAAAGCAAGTCAAAAAGTCGGTTTCTTTGGAAAAAATTCTAAGCAATGTTCCAGGAACATTGTACATTTGAATCAGTAACGCATTTAGATATGTTCAAACGACTTACGGTTATTCCACCCTTGTTCTTTTTTCAGCAATCCTGCAAAAGCTTTAACTTTACGTGCCATGTTCTGGGCCATATATTGCATGTCCGGATGTTTGAAGATGATATTTGAGCCTGTCACTTTCGTAAGTCTGTAAAATTCAATTCATACAAAATATCTAGTATATCACAACACCTTGATTAGTTTGAAAATACAATCTTCAATGGTCGTTTGTAGCGGGAGCTATATGAGTTCAAAATTAGCATGTAGCAAATTATAGCGCTTCTGTCGATTAAAATAACCGTGTTTAACATAACGTAACAGAACATAAATAGCTATGCTAAGAAATATATATATATATTTCTACGTCGTTTATATTAAGCAAGTCATTTCGAAAGCAAATCTGTTACTTCGCATATTTCTTTTTATTTTGCGACTACTTCATACGGCGGCATCCCACCATATGGATGTGGTGTTTTTGAAATAAAGTTGGCACATTTGCTGGTTTAAATAAAACGTGAGAGTATACCGTTTGCTAGTTTTGGTTTGTACAGGTGTAGTTGGTTTGTCACACGCTTTCCATGGAACAACTGGACAAGTAAGACGTTCGCTAGATAGAAGGTTCAGTGGCCTATCCAGCAAAGATATAGATCCATCATACTGGAGCTGTAGAAGTTCCCACTTCCTGTGAATGAATGACTGAAGATCACCAGGATGTAAAAATCGGCAAATTAAATGATAAAAAATTATCAAGCAAAACAACTTGACGGTATGTTTTTACAAAATGTAAGTAAAACTGTATCTTTAACGAACTGTTGGCCTACTTACCAAGGTTTTCCGATGACATGCACATTCAATCGAACTGGACGGAGTTCATATACCATGTCGCAGGTCAGATCAATATCAATGTTACCAATTAGTGCCGCTCCCATTGCAGATTCTAAGGTGAACGTTAGGCTCAGTTGTGGTTTGACCCTGCAAAATGGAAGTGTGTGGTTAAGATAATACATTAGCTTTTCAAATTTACCCTCATTTACTACATCTTGTGATACCTGATTTGCTCGTGCAAAGTATTTTCTCCCAAATCAGAAGGGGAAGATAAGACTCTTTTCTACATTTCAGTGTCCACTTTTTTAACGTGAGCTCCTGCTCCTCGTTTGCCAAAGGTCTAAAGTTCAAACCCAACTGAGTGTACAAAATGTAGGCACGGAAACGTGCAAGCATTAATGAAATTTCGTTCTCCCCTTGCTCGGTGTCTTTTATTTCAGTCTGTTGAAGTTTGGCTCACTATCCGAAAGGAGGCGGTAGACTTATATTATGACATAAGTTTGTTGTGTAGAATTCTTAAAGCTATGTTTACCCTATAACAACCGGTGCAGTGAGAGACACTTGGAATATAGATTCAGACAACCCACACGCCAGACCTGCATCAATCTCAATCTGTTAAAAAACTGAAAAGTTAATATGTGACCATAATGAAAAGTGGTTTATAAAAGTACCAGTCTTTTAAGGGACAATTAGGAAACGCATAATTACGTGGCAACAAAAAGACAATCGACACACCAAAGGGGGTAATTTCGAATTCCGTATGCAACCGAGATTTTTTACGAAATCGGAACTTCAAAATTTCATTTCAAAGTATCCTTATCTCGAAACACCGAAGCCATTTGTTTGAGAAATACTAGAAAGAAATGAAATTTGAAAAAGAATTTAAGTAGCATCTAATAGTAATGTGAGAAGACGGAGTATTCCACGTTATCGAAAAAAAATAAACTTCACTCTTATCCAAGGGATTATAGCAACTTTAATCTCTGTCTTATCAAAGTATAATTATTTGATTTTGAAACTGCTAGTCACTTGCATTTGATATTGTCGCGGAGTGTTAATGACGGTGTCTTTCTGAGCTATCTATATTGATTAAACTTTCATTTATGTTTTGTTCACCTGTTTTATAGTGCACATACCTGAGGGTACAGACTTAAAGATCCCGAGGCCTCTGCATTAAAATCAATATTTGGCGTGTGAAGTTCAAATGGTTGGATCACGCGTGTTACATCGTTATCGGTGGCCTGATTCCCGAACTTTTTGCTTGCTATAACAATAACAACCGATAGTATAAAAAAAGTAACACCATAACATAATTTTAGGAAAGCTGTAGACAAGGGAAGCAATCACCCCGTGTCTGGCTTCATTTAGATTTGACTCCTTATTTAAGAGCTATCAGCTACACACTGTTTAAGAACCTCTCCGATGTTTTTTCCTATATTTGAATCAAATTACAACAAGAACATTTCCATATACGTTAAGAAAATGACCACTTACTAACAGTGAACTTGGCAAGGGAATGGAATCCAGTCGTCGCAGAAAACTTAGCGTCTGCGGCAAAATCGGCGTCAAACCAGAGCTCGCCCGACAGTGTGAATGTTAAGAACACAAATGGTACAACTGGTATCTTAATAGGTGGAAATGGTTGCTTCCAAAGTAATTTCTTGTATTTGAAACTAAATTCGCCCTCAACTGTTAGTAAAACATCGTAGTTGATCTTAGCTTCAGCGTCAAACTAAAAAACACAAGCGAATTTGAGGTAGCATGCATGTAAAAAGCAGCCAATGAAAACTTTACTACGGATACATGTATGTGTAAGTAATGCTTTGTATGTAAAGGCCAAAATATCAAAGAGGAAAACACTATTTATTCCAAACGGACAATCGGGTTATCTTCATGTTGAGGATACAGCTTAGCGTACATGTACATTTTGTAGTTAGCCTCCGTCGAATTTTTTCGCCTTTGTTGGTCAAAATAACCTTTCGAATTTCTCCATTCTTTTAGGGTGAATTTAGAAGAAAGTTAATTAAATAAATCACTGGTGATGAATTGTACAGTTTTAATTTTGCCAAAATATAAAGGGTACACGTAACTAAAAAATTACCTGTAACAAATACTTGTCAAGGATTATGTTATTGTTCGAATCTCGTCGCACTACCATATTGCTGTAAACACAAAGAACGTTTAAAGTTAGAGCAATGTCTAATGAACAACACGCCGGCATCAACGTTATATCTTTTAATTACTGTAAGACTGCGTGGACATTACTATTCTATACTTGGAACATGGATACATATCATTTAACCATTCGGTTAATACTCAACCAATGTGATTCGTTTCCCGATTCAGGCATGTATGCAAAGAACAATTGCATAGATTCAGGGTTCGGTAATTGGTAGTTAGCTGCAACCATCGGTTCCTCGTCGGACCAAACCGATCGGAATCGGCCGTTGTTAACTCGGACCACGAGCTGTGCTGTAATGTACCTTTTAAATTTTTAGATATTTTTAGGAAACATTGACCTGTACACAGAGGTTTAAAAAACATCTTGTAAAAATATTATTTTACTCTTATGCTGATTGGAAACCTAGCACGGATCGTTTAGAAGTCAACTAGCTATACTCACAATGTAACGGCAGCCTCGAATGAAAGATAACAACCAACGCATTCTACTCGGGACATCACATTTCCAGACACATGTCTCTCTGATGTATCGGTCACAACACTTTTGTCTAGATCAAACCAGGTGTTTTCCTTTGCATCGAAACCAATGTCCTGTGATTTAGTCATGTCAACTCCATAGTTACCGCCAACTGTTTGGCTCTCCGGGTCGTAATTGATACCCCGAGCCAATTTACTGTCCTTAAGCCAATTGACAGGAAAGATTTTGGATAGAGCTTGTTCTTTTGTCCATGCCAAACCTTTTTCGTACCAGCTTAGCTTTTCTTCCTCGAATCGTTTTTTCCGTATGTGTTCTTCAGGGGTGTGTTTGTGTGTCGATTTGTTTGCAGGTGTGTGGTGATAGAAAATGTCGGCATGCTCAAAGATATCAAAAAAGCTGAAATTAAAACTCAACGTTAACAACTGGTCAGATCCCAATTTTGGTGAGTGATTCCTTTTGTGTTGCCAAGTTGTACAATCTTGTCAGTATGTTTTGGTAACAGTTCTTGATTACTAAACATTGTGCATATTTGATTTAAAATTTGAGCTGCACTCGCAAACGCCAATTAAATATACAATGAAATGATTTTCTAAGATATCCTTTCCTTTGGTACTTGGCAAGGGCCTTAATTGATGTCAAATCAGGTGTATCATGACATAAAACAGACTGTTCCAGGTATATGTTATGTTACATACCTTGCCTCCGCCGTTATTATTTCAACTTTTCGGTCGTTGACAATCTTCAAGTACTTGATCTTTCGAAATATGCCATTGTTTGGCGCGTGTGACAAACCTTCATAAGCAAAAGTTAGAACATGTTAGCCATCTTCACCATCACGATCATTGTCATCGCAATCCCTGTTGTCACAATTCTATCATCGTCACGCCATCATCATCATCACCATCATCATCATCATCACCATCATCATCACCATTATCACCATCATCATCACCATCATCACCATCATCACCGTCATCATCATCATCATCATCATCATCATCATCATCACCATCATCACCATCATCACCATCATCATCATTATCATCACCATCATCACCATCATCACCATCATCATCATCATCATCATCATCATCATCACCATCATCACCATCATCACCATCATCATCACCATCATCACCATCATCACCATCATTACCATCATCACCATCATCATCATCATCATCACCATCATCATCATCATCATCATCATCATCATCATCATCATCATCATCATCATCA
>JAOXYC010020012.1:0-15241 GCA_028565715.1 Phoronis pallida
AATAGGCTCCAATTTATCATCCAATTTATCCTCCAATTTATCCTCCAGCCTCCAGGGTCTACATTTTACCAGATGCCTTTAGCCCCTTGTCGTCCCATAATGATGTCCAGTAAACCACCGCTCCGGGCTATATGTTTCATGGCAATTTAGATAAATTATCTCATAATGTCATGATTATAGGACGTTTCGCACTCGTTAAGTGACCCATTATCATATATTCGCATATCTTTATGGGTAATTATGAGCAGTCCCGCTCTTGCCACAATTGATGATGATAGATTTTGACTTTTAAAACATATGTTTTTGAAAAAATAATTGCTGGTTGCCTCTGGTTGCCAAACATGTTTATCGTCAACAGTGTTTTAACCAACTTTGCAAAGCGGCACAGGTAATATGATAATTTCCCGCGCAGACCCCGGGACTGTGACACGTGACACCGCCTGCAGAGTCTCATATAACACGACTTGTTGTCATTTGACGGTCATCTGTCAAATTTGTTACGAAAGTTAATCGCTCACCGTGTGAACGGCATTTCAACGGCGCATTGAAGCAAAGCATTGGTGTTCTTAATCAATCGGCACTGATTAGCTTTTAAAATTAAGAGTTAATGATTAAAATCATTAACTCTTAATTTTGGGACAAAAAAGTTGTTTTTGTTGTAATGTTTATCTTAAAATTCCAACTGCTTTATCGTTTCTATTCAAAGATAAAGTTAACAATCAACAGTCGGTTTATTACTACTTCAGTCACGCCACAATCTTATCCGAGTCTGACAACAAAAATGTCGAGGACACTTTCAGATCATTTCAAGTCGTGTGCTCAAACATTTCGACAGTATAACCTTTCTCTAATGGCCTTTATAAATTTGTTTAAAAACACAGCGACATGATTATGTCTGTTCAATGTCTAGCTGTTTAAATTGCAAACGAGATGAAATACCAAAAAGTACTGTCGATTTCTATGTATGTGAAAGGATCTGGAGCATAATACTCTGACATTTTTGGCTCAATAAAAAATTCGATCTGTATGCATATCAACCCTCATTGACTTTTTGTATACGCAAGTTTGACTAAACCCGTCGAGGGTTGTCGTGTTTATAATTCTCGTTTTCTTGAAGTTGGAGTCCGATAGATGGCGTCTCTGATAGTGACCCAAAGATTCCAATTAAGTAATGTCTATCGTTTTTATTGAAACAACCATTATTATCACTTCAGACATTTGTGCATCTGGGATATAATTTTACTAATTGAGCATATACATGTGGCTTTTATTCATTGTTTGTGTAAGATAAGCCCTTGCTCCCTCGAGAAGATGACTGTTTTTTATAAATGTAAGACAACACTGCATTCGGTTTTAGTGATTGTACAGTATACGTGACTTGTTAACACAATGCAGCATGTTTTTCTAATAAACCAAGGCAAAAGTCTAAGTGTGATAATGAGACTGAGATGTCGGTTAATAAAGAGTTGCGTAATGGGAGACGTTCACTTGAAAACTAACGTAAGTTTTCCGCGATCAGGTAATTTATCACCGTCGCATATCCTGAAAAACACATATTTTTTACCACTAAAACATACAACATATTTTTTTTAATGTGTTCATCTGTTCATTTATCAATTTTTAAGTGCATGCTTTGGTCACTCACCCGGTTTGTTACGTAGGGATGATATAAATTCTGCCGTTGTTTGAGATATGACAGTCTTTCCCAACATCATAATGTCTCCGATATCTTTAATACGGATGATAAAGGTAACACAGAAAGCTCTTTCAGTTTCAACACTTAGTTTCTTAATAAATCTGTGACAATAAAATGAAATCGTATTTTGCTAAAAGTAAAATGGCATCTTAACATTCTTTTGACAACAAAGACAATAATGAGATATAAAAGTTTTTTTCAGATAATGAATATAATGGGTCGAAGGCCGACAGGTGGCATATGAGAAGTTTCGAATGATCCAATTGGTTGTCAGGATTTCAAACAAAGTAGTGATCATGTTGGCTATTTACTTGTTTGAACAACACACATGGAGATTACCTTTCGAAAGTAGGCTTACATTTGTAAAGTCTCGGTCGGTCGCCAGTGGCGCTGCAATAGCAGAAAAATTGGCAAGGCTGCGCCACTTTCTGAAAGTCCCGTTCTTTTGGTTTCTGTTACGCATGCACTAATTCACATTAAAAAAATGTTTTCTTTACTTTCTATAACAAGCATTAAAACAATGATAATGGACATTACACTTGTCTCAGTATGTTTGTTTACAAGCTGTGTAGTCGGATCTGGATTTCTCATTAGGAAAACTATTTTACCATTCTCAACCCAATACAAGTGAGTCACTAGCTTTTAGTAACTTTTTCATATTTTCAATAAATATTGTACACGCATTTTGGCTCTCCACAGACACACTACTCAGTGGTAACTGCTATTAAAATATCCTGCACTCTGTTTCCAACTGATTGCTTAACACGAAAAACTTTTGGACGAATTGAAAACATGCTGCGTCTATTAATTCACATGACAAGCCCTCAATGAACTGTTTTTAATTTTCTTCATATTTTTTCGAAAAGGGCAAACCAAATATATTTATACTACTCCAAAACTTCATAAAATTCCAAAATACTTATTCATATTATCGGCACATTCAAGTACAATCTTTCGATTTCGGATTATTTTATGATTAACTTATGATCGGTTTCGTTGCAAAATCAGTCAAAACCTGTACCAAATAAAACCTGACTACTCAGTACTCAAAACAAACATTTGTTTGGCCTGAAAATCCGCCAGAAGTCACGCAGAAGCCATTGGTGGCAGACCGTGCAGTGAATCTAGACGAAGCAGATTCCAACCGAGTTTTCTACATGTAGTTAGTATTCCCGCCATGGCGAGTCTTTTGGGAGATGGTTATAGACGAATGAGTCAATTCACAGTAGGCTATTCGTGTTTAGTCATCATTTGAGAAGAAATGTGTGAGTGTTATGAATTTTTGTATAATGATATTGTGTTAGTTTTTAAGGACAGATTGAATAGGGCGAAGGATTGGTGGTGTCGATATTGGAACTCGTAGTCTTTTTCCAAGTACATACGTGGGCTCTGTCACGACATCGTTTATGTTTGGACCGGGAGTTTGCACGTAGGCCTATGGCTATTCTTTATGAAATAGTAAAGTAAAATTCAGTAAACGGTAAACATTTCAAATTTTCGACAAATATATTTGTCTTGATCACGAAATTATTACCGGGGATTTTCGAAAGAGCCCATGGGCGCTCTTTCGGAAAATTTCCGAAAGACCGCCCATGGGGCGCTCTTTCTTTGGCCAAATCGCTTTTTTCAAAATTTGAGCTCGTTTCCGAATTTTGTTATACTTATCTTCAGTTTGAATCCTGTAAGTGGATCCGGTATCTGGTACTTTAGTTTGGACTGTTTCATCATATGCTATTCTTATGTTATGCAACCTTCAGACAGTGAAGGTTATTCGCTGAAAACCCTCTGAATTCATTTCAGGAATATTTTTTGAAATTCTATAATTAACTCACAGGTTGTTTATCTTGGTTACTCAGCAAGATTTTCTGTCAATTTTAAAATCATCTGATCTCATGTGGTCGAGTCATAATAGTAACTGATACGTGATTATGACCGGGAAAGCTTACGAAACAGAAAGTAAACCATGGACCATAATAGAAGAATCGTTTTCTGAATATATGCCGTCTTCGCTTGTCAGTTAATACAAGCAGCTAAAACAAAATGGGGATCTTTCCCTGCTTCCAACCAGATGAAGCAGTCTAATAGTAAAACAGCTGTCTAACAGGTGTAATGATACAGAGTACCTCGTATACCTGCTAGATAACCACTTAGCGATGAGTTATACCCTATGTGTGACTACTCATTGAGAGAATGTAAAACACAGTGTAGCACTAACACAGTGTAGCACACGATCTGATTAAATGTTATTACAGGATTGGGATTTCTTAACATAAGAGACCATTATATTGATGCTTGCTTACCCAAAGTCGCACCCAAGCATTTTTGAGGTGCAGACACTGCAAGCTCCGGCCGGGTGGTTAGCATGGAAAAGAGGTGAAAGCGCTTGCTCTGTGCATGAAGCATTGTGGGATTCTTTGAAATTGGACGTAAAAAACGCGCCGCATTGCAAGCTCTTTTCAAAAAGAAATGTGAAGCACTGATTTTTTATTCAGTATTCGGGCACAATGATCTTTAGTTGCGCTTAATCGATTTTATATTTAATGCGCCATGAAAAAATAAGATAAAGAATATGTAACTTTAACTTCAGCGATATTAGTCCGCTAGTCTGCCGTTTACGTCACACGTATGGTGTTGCTAATGACAACGCTAAATATAGGTTCTATGGTAAAATGTTAAATTGAATGTAAAATTAATATTCTTCACATAATTTATCTTGTGCCATTCATCAAATTTAATGACTTCTTTACAAGACAGTGTCAGCTAAATAAATCAAATAAGCTGGTTTTGATGATGTCAAACCGTAACGTAAATTAACGCTACATCGTACATGTAGATGGTTGGTTTTAACTTTGCATCTGCGTCGTGGCTAGAAATGATGACTTTGTGACCGATTTGTGTTCAAATTAGACTATTTGCGGGTTAATACATATATTAATTTAATATAGAACATTACATATATCTGCATAGCATCCGATCAAGGGAATGCTACATAGTGTATTTCCCCTTTGCATCGATACGCTAGTATACTTT
Organism: Phoronis pallida; assembly: GCA_028565715.1. NCBI lineage: Eukaryota > Metazoa > Phoronida > Phoronidae > Phoronis > Phoronis pallida. The sequence goes on from JAOXYC010020012.1 coordinate 4,727, forward strand.
CGAGCAAAGAGTTAGTGTATTCTCGTGTTTGTCCTGACCAAGTAAATGATATAATTGATAACAAAAAGCTCAGGGGCCAGCCGTATGCTTTAGCTTTAGGGGAGAGCGGGGCTAGTTGTAACATTATAGGTGATAATTTCTCATCTTCCATTGCTCCGATTTACTGTTTTAAAGTTGTGTATACCATTTTGCAATTATTTATAACTTACGAAGAGGGATTTCAGAGTATCACATACAACTTTTGCTTATGAAACAATGAACATGTTAAATCCATTTACCGACACGAAAATAGGACAATTAGACATCTCCGTTGGTAAATTAAAACCGCTCACGTCCGCCACAAAGGTAGTAATTAACCACGTTGGAAATACTATATATAGTGCCTGATTAACGGATGGCAGGTACCGATGGAAGACAATTAGAACTGAATCCTTCCTAATTATAAAAACAATAGGATACGGAGCTCTATAATGAACATTTGATGAACAAAACCTTCCTTTAATTACCGGCACTGAACCAGCTATAACTATACTCGCAATGTTGAAATTAACGTTAAGACTAAGATGGGGATCTTTTCTTGTTGGTTAAATGTGACCGTTTCGTTTCGTCGTCTTTCAAACATCACATTAACGCGATGGATTTTCTTTCACTTAAAAAACTTTTATTTTCCAAACACGGGATCGTAAATACACCGTACATTGGAGTTGCCATTTATTGGCATTGTCTTTTGTATTTATATATTGTGGTCGGAGTGTCTCAATATCATTTTTGATAAAAAAAAAATCATCTTGCACACTTCATATTGTACCCGAGAAACGGTTAAAATGAATCTCCACGTATCAAAGAGATTGTGCTGTGTTTCTAAAATCGGACAAGTTTTTAAGCGGATATTTTGTTGGCTAGATATTTGCAAGCTACAGTATTGTATACGAATTACAGTGTGGTAATAATCTTGTTTTGCTCGAAATCCTGAAATGCATTGTCCTCGAGGCTATTAAGGATTAAAAATCGATGAAATATATCAGACTGTTGACGCACTTTTAAAGAGTTACTGTTTCAAAGACTCGCTTCTTTATTTTAGATTATATATCTCTAGGCTATCAGTAAATATCGAAATCGATTCAGATTGCCGGTTAATCTCGCCAAGACCTTACATTGCTCTCTCCTACTTAATTTGTCACAACTGGTTCGCAGTCAATATAACTCTCTAGGACCGGGATGCCTTAAGGTTGTTCACACCAAATTCTTTCCCTCAGACATTGTCATTATATGCCAGCTATAAAACAATACGGGCAACCATATACGCAATGTACTCCAATCTAACTAATGATGTAGATTGGTAGCACATCCTCGTTAACATGTTTAGTTGAATATACAGCAACATTCTGAACTGCTTATTTACAGAGCGTTTTTTCGTACTACGAATAATTTGTTATTAGCACTGGTTGGTTACTCTCCAAACAATTGTCCAAACATCAGACCTAACTATATGTACGAATCTTGGAATAATACAATGCGAAACATGATGTTTTACTCTGCAATGATAGAAATGCATTCACTAACCTCAGTCTTCGGAATTGTTTAGATTGAAAAAAAATTATCTTTTCCATAATGTAAAATCTTTTATCAGATATAAAAAGCAAATTGAATGCAACAGAATTCATACTCAATATATGATCATCTTTTCCCGCGCTTCGCCCAGTGGGCGTCTAATGCATAATTAATTTGACACCTACCGATTGATCTTAATTCTATTACGAGAAATTACGCGGCAAAATTACTACCTTTATGTAGGGACATGATGCCCTTTGTAAATTATGCAATAAATTATTTTGACGAGCATCGCCCTATAAAGGGTGGTAATTTATATCTAATTGTAATTGATTTATAAATCAATACGGCGGTTGAGAGCACAGCGGTACAGGCACGTGTCTGCTTTCGATCTCTAAATAGAAATGAAAATATTGAATCGTGTTAAGATATTACTAGCCTATAGCGAAAGTGCTTATGAACGCAATTTTGTATTTTGGGAGACTCACTTAAGGCAAGACACCGAGAAGGTTAACCTATTCATTATATCTGCGACCAGTTGTTTTGTTCAACGAGCTAGCCCATGGTGTTTGGCTTTGATTCATTGGTCGTTTTTTCATATACTTATTTCAACACATTTCGGTAAACTTCATGTGTGCTATCAGATAAATTCAAAAACATATTTTACGACTTCCAAAATGTCCCGGCAAATTTTCTAATGAATTGACTTGATATCCAGTGTGTTCTTCCGAATAAACGCTAAAAATAACCAAAATGGACCCAATGGATTAACAATTATATTATTGCATGCATGTGTCTGGGCTGGTAAACTTGCCTACCTCTAATGCATTTTACTGTAGTCCCATGCCAACTTAGAACTCTCCAATGAAATATGATTTGTTAACACTCTATCCAACATGATGAATTATAGATGATTCTGCACTTAAATCTTTTAAATTAAATAATGAATTATTCACCTTACATATTGAACATCATTCAGTTGCCATGGTAACCAGTTTCACAATGCTTTGGTGTTTTACTGTTTTGTATGTGTCAAAACTGTGTGGATAATGACCAGAATTTGTAAACAAATCATCTTACGGATGAAACGCTGTAGTTCAAAAAATCTGTTAGACTATAGAAATGTGTCCCGTATATATTAAAGCCGTATCCATGACCATAAAAGTCATAAAAACATTAATTGCAGTGAAAATCGTCGTTCTTATTGAACTCTAAATATAAAAACCTTAGACTTACATCAAATATTTTTGAAAAATTTTAATGTGGCAAAACTTACTTATCACAGTTAAAATTTAACTTGTGTAAGCCATTAACGCTAGTTATTGAACGCATTTACATTAATTTGTGGAGCCAGAAATTTTGGGATATGTATCATTCGTATCGTCTGAGAAGCGTCTGTGAGATGCAGGACAGACCGATACAGGAAATCACCAATACGACTCATGTATTTTAAATAATTAATGTACATGGAACTGGGTGTTCATATATTGCCAACAGCCCCTTTTATTTTGGCACGACACTAAGAGCTAATTCATCAACATTTACATTCAGAACCTGTCATTATCAAATCATAAATGTGTAGTCTCAAATAACATTCAATTTATGAATCACCGTCAACCCATTGTACTTTAGGCAAACGGTAGCGATTAACAGTTATTTTGGTAAACACCTAACTTAATTGTTATCACAGACTGACAACTTAAACTATCATATTTATTTTGATAATATTTCTTAACCTGGTTGAGTAGAGTTTATATTCCACCTGCCTTATCATAGGTGTATTTATAAACCCACTTCGGGCTTGTCCCGATTCTGAAATGTCTTAACTCATTTATGACGGCTCGTGTAAGCAGTTTATTACTCGCTAGACTCGGAGGTTTGGTTTCGAAAGAAGGACAAGTCAAATAGATAATGAAACTACAATGGGAAATTTAAAAAAAAAGATAAATGAACTGTGAAAAGGATGAAGAAAATACTGTTTACTCAAGCTATAAATGATATCCGCGCCTCGCACCTGTTAATTTGCTGTATACATGCGAGACACTTCACCATGCACCTGTCTTTGTTTGCTTACGGCAACTTCGAAAAACCGAATCGGTAGCATGCCTTCTGTTGCAGGTTCTTAAACGGCACTTACTGATACCCGCCCGGACCTTTATACCCACAAAACGATACATCAAATATTCATTTATTGTCATAAAGCAAATATTTGAGCGGATTAAATAGTCAATATCAAATGAAATCGCGTTTAACTTCTTTTATAAAAGCCAAAGGGATTTTTGTCTCGGTTGAATACACAAAAATGCACCTTTGTCGCTGCAAAAGTTTAGGGGATGTATTACGTAAGTGAGATGATTAGCTTTTGTATATTCGCCTTGAACCAGACAGAACTGATCGAATATGCATGGAGAGGTCGGTGACAGCAAATTATATGGCAATTTATAAAGAATCCATCTTTGTCGTATCAAATCATGTAAATACATTAGTGCGACGAAGAATAACATCATTTGTTACGTAAACTAATATTTGCCCCGATCATTGCAGTAAACATCATTTAGCTTTTAGAAAATTGCATGTTTAACATCACCCATCTACTCATTCATATGCTCAAACGTATCATTAAGAAGGGGGGGCATAGTGAGTTTCTGAAAGGCAAGTGGGGAAGCAATGATGTTCAATTCGTCAGGTGACAATTTAATCCTATAACAAACTTTTGAAGTATACTGTTACTAGGCCTATGAAGCCCCGGTATGAAGCAAACTGTCGAGAGGGGACTCAAATACCTTTCGGAGGGTTACAACTAAAATAGGTTAATCGCGTGGTGGCTGAATTCCGTGGATGTGTATGTTTGTTCTTAGCGCATTTGAAGTGCAAAGTTTACTCGCAGATTTCTACACCTTACAATAAACTTGCTTGTGAGAGGTTGTTTAATGTAAATGTACAACAGATGATTATGTTTAGACTGTTAGACGATACAGGTAGCTAAATTACCCTGCAGTTACCTGCAGTTACCGACAGTCGACGTTTATGCCGAGGATTCACAAAGTTAGAGTCTATAGATCGATGGACAGTTTTCTAGTATTTAGATTTTGGACATTAAACTTCATATAGATAAAGCACAGGAAGGCAGAGGTATTGGAAAATCCGACTCGAGCAGTCGTAAAAAGGTGGAAAGCAGTTGGCGAGAGGAAGGTACATTTTAGAAGCTAAGGGGATTCGGCTAATGTGTCATAACCACAGGTTTGGATTGTAGAACAATGTATTTCGTGTGCTGACAAATTATCAACAGGGAATTAATTACCGAGAACCTTTAGTTTCACTCTCATCTTAAGAGACATTAAATTGGTCTATCACGCGTTGGTATACAAGACCAAAAAAGCTCTTTAATTACTGACTAACGACTATTGTGTCATTTTCGATTTCGATTCTACCTACATTAACAGTAAAACTACTACGCCATATCAAGGTACCGAACATCGATCGATAATCACCCATTGGCTAATGCAAAAAGCATGTGTAAATTAAAGCGACAATTCCCTTCAGCGACATTCATTATTACGTCGGTACTAAGTCCACACGGTGTACAATAGAACGCGAGCGTTCAGTCTCCACAAAGAAGCACTCGCGTGGATTTATTGACTTTTTGAGGTACAAAGGGATGTGTACAGTCTGAAAAGTTGGGTTGAGATTGTGAGGTGTCGAGTTCTAGTGTTGGAAATAGGCGATAATTAGCTGATATTGAGTGACAAGGAAACGCGTGTGACAGGGAAAGTGCAACTCTAGAGATGTCATACATATAAGGATCTTTAATCGATAATCATGAACTGCGGATTGCTTTTATTCTTTGCTAGACGCTACTGTTAAGAATCCCCCGCTACTGTGTAGACGTTTGGAGAGTGTCACTTGGGGGTGTTTTGTGTGAACGATTTCGACATCTGAATGGATTTGTAAAAAAAACTGCTAGTCGTGGAAGTTTTAACCCTTTTACAACAACACAAAGGAATTTGGAAAGCAGTGAAAAACCTTCGATTTGAGGAACTGGCTCACCTTTTCATGTAAGCGCACAGAACCAAGACATTCACAATCACATCATCAATGAGTAGCCTGAGGAACATCTAGTTACTGAGTCGATTTTAATCACTTAGTGTCGGAGCAAATAAACTTTAATCGAATAGAAAACATCGTTAAAGAACGAAAAACTCCCCCGGATTTCTCCAAAAAGGAAATTTTGTCGGCCACTACAGACACCAACTCAAGTTGACATGACACGCTAACGATTACAGGGAATCCTAACCGAATGGGAAGTTGTATATGCTAAACACAGAAAGTTATCAATACGCTTTTTGTGCTCCGGAAATGTGTCCCCGGTGATAAAACGACGTTAGGAAGGAAATCCATTAGTAATCGTTTGATTTTATTTTCACCTTCACAAGCCATCATCTTCAGTTTATAATGTCGCTGCGTAGACACTCGACTGATGTTAATCCTGCTCGTAGGTTGTTTAGGCGATTGTCTCTGCGTTTCTCAAGTATCGCAACAGGAATAGGTAAGTAATGTAATATTAATTGAAAGGTCTGCTAACAAGGCATTGGAAATCGCGTTCATGGTATAGATCCCGATTGCAATAATAAAAATGACATTCAAATGCATATCTCTGCTGGTCTGGGTTTAAAACTGGAATTTTGAAAAAAAAAAATCCCATGTCAAATGTCACATTATTAAAAAAAAAAGTGAAATTTCAACGTTGATTGAATCATCGCCAATTTTCAATTTTGGTTTGTGAGTTCAATGATTTAGACAAGACTTATTAATTAATAGGTTTTAATTTTTAACATTGTAATGTAATATCCATCGTCATCATCCTGTTACTGCTATTCCCTCTCAGAAAAATATACATGAACTAAGTATTATATATCAGAATCCATATCGACTTTCTTCGTTAATTACAATGTTTCAGTTATGATACTTGCAGTGCATACGAGATTCGCGTGTGTTCATCATTAAACCTAGAATATTGATTTGATTCGAGATATAAAGCACTGTAATTACTACGCTTAGAGCTAAAAGTTTTATAATAAGACAGATTTGGTCGTCTATATACGTGAAAGGTAGCTTCTGTGCTTTTCAATCATTCTTTCTGTAACAAAACGTACAATGGTCATAAAACGGTCAATGATAGACGCTATTAAAACATGCATTATTGATTGAGGCTTACGCTTCTCAATTTCATTGAAATGAAGGGTTGAACTGAAAATGCTATTGTGAAAATGGAAGCAGTTTTTGTGCGGTTGGGATTTTTCAAAAATTGAAAAACCTCAACCAAATTTTGAAAAATTAAATTGAAAAACGATCAAGTTTCATACAGTCTCTGAGTGTCCTGAACAAGTTTTTTATGTTTGGTGGTTTACGTTTTTTACTCTTCCGTTAAGAAGTTGTGGGTTTGAATTTATTTTTAAAACCACACGTGTCAACGTCTGCACATCCAACCACAGAAGTCTCACGGTATAACCACAAATCTCACGTGCGCTGCTTAATGCAGACAGCGTTGTCAAGTCAGAGGGTTCTCATAAAAATACATGTGGTTTTACAGCCGCATTATAACGCCTGTGGCCATGTGCGTAAATCAAGTATTACTAGCAGCGTCAATTTTCATTTTACCATAAATCATAGAACAAATGTAATAATTATCGGTAAGAATATTCAGTTCTATTCATATTCGCCCTTTATTTTACCTACGTTTTTATTGTAGTTCCATTGTAAATTGCAAAAAAAAAACAGTCTGGGAATTTTGCCATTTGTATTTCACTGAAAGTTTATTCCCTATATCACTAACACTGAGCCGATCTTATATTTGAAGCACTCATTTCCATTGACCAATTTCAAAATGGGAACTGATTCGCGTGCAGTATAGTGGTACTCATATATCCACGGCGTTTGCCGGTTTAGTGCTCCGAAGGCCAGCAAACTTCTTTTTCATTTTTAGCATTAAAAGGCCACTCTGTCTGACGAACATTATTATGAAACGAGTTGAGTAATTCATTCTAAACCTTAGGGCATGCTGGTAGAACAATGTTAAAATCGTGCTGTTACGGATAGCATGTTTGCATATAAATAACGTACTTGCTCGAGTTACTTGTTTATCAGGTACAATGAGTTTTTATTGAATTTGTGAGCTAACTTAATATTTAAAAAATGGGAGATATTAAATTATGTTTTGCTTTTGTTTGTGACGTCAACTCGTCAAGTGCTCAAAGTTGGCAAATTATCAAAACCTGACATCATAAATAAAGTGACGTTCTGAAATTTCCCGCAGTCAAAAAGTTTCTAACAAAATGACAAAACAGGCACTTGTGTGTAGGTTCTCTTAATATAGTTTGAATTTTTATAGAAATTTAAAGTTCTTTTAAAAGATACTCTCTCTGTAAATTATTTTCATTGTAAACCATAACGCAGGCGTAGCATGGATTCTGTGTCTGACTCAATGTAGCTCTGGCATTGTAAACAGAACATGCAATATATATAGCTACGAGGACGATATCGAGTTTCTATCATCAAAATGCAAAGCAACTAGAAATCTGTGTATGAATCCAATTTGTTGAACATCATTTACTTGCATCTGAGTAAAAAAAGATCTAAAAATCTGTAAGGGATTATTTGAGAGCTTTGTACTAATAAAAAGTCGGACGTATACTTAAATATGCATAAGCCGTATTGGTGACCATAAAAGTAATCAAAATAAATTGAATGAAACTTGCCTAGAACTGCTTGCACCAAACTTGGAATATTCCCAAAATTTCTGTCTCCACAAACTATTTTGAATGCGTCCTCAATTATTTTTATGACTTTTTGTTCACCAATACGGCTTATGCATCTTTAAGTCGGTGACTATATCGGACACATACATGTATTAAGCTCTTAATTCAAAACCCTTTGCAGATTGTTTTGACTCAGATGCAAGTAAGAACTCGTACACAATACAACATGTTTAGTTGATTTGAATTTTTACGCCTGATAAAGTGTTTTGAATTGACATATTTATTGAGCGAGGAAAATGCTTCTTACATCAAATTGATTTTCAATAAAACAAACAAGCACCTGGCTTGGAGAGATAAGTGTAGCATTCTGAGATCCCAATTAGGCGAATGGCGGAGAATTTAAGAAACCTGCATCTGCCAGGAACGAATCCAGGATTTTGTTGGGGGCCCAATTTGATTTGGGGGCATGCCCCCGAAAAATGTTGGAATTACGAAGCAAAACGGGGCGCTTTTCTGCATTTCGAAATCTCATTTGACTAATAAGATGCATCTTAAAGAAATTGTTGTAAAAAATAAAAGAGAATGGTGCAAGGTACTGCATTTTTGATTTCATTTACCCTGATAGGAGTGCAAAATTTTGAGAGTTGCAGTTCTCCAGGGGTGCAAATATTTGGCGATATTTATCTTAAAGGGGATTCGGGTCCCTTGCTCTAATCTACTGACAAATACTAATTGAAAAAATGAATTATCGTCTTTTAAAAAATAGAGACCCTCACTGAACTACAGTCACTAATGGTGTTAAATTCGTAAATTAAAGCAAATAATTAAGCCGTTCGGTATATTTAAATTCATCAATGCGAACGCAACTTCTCTCCCATGTCGGATGTAAACAAAATCCCAAATTGTGTGTTTTTCTAATTTTAAAATGATCCATAACACCAAGGCTCAAGTGAAGTGGTGAAAACTGGTCCAGTTTTTTTATGGTTATTGCATATTGCTTAAATTAGCCAGTAGGTCTGAACCTTGATTTTCGAAACTTTGTTCTGATAACTAAGATGATAGAAGTATACAAATGTACCTTAGCTCGTTCTCTCCATACAAGAAACGTAGAAAAAACACAAACCAAAAGATAGCACTTGTGTAAAAACAATATAAAATCATTTCTTAATTGTGTTTGTTAACCACACAGAATTCAATCTACGATGCCATAATTGGTTTCCCAAATCTCACAAAATAATAATGGACAAAGCTAGCATGTGCAAATTCCAATACATGATTCAATATCATTTGTCTTTTACTAGGGACAATTTGTTTGATGTACATCACCCGTTTGATGTGTTAGAGTAATATTGTTAACAACAGTCTGGTTCTGCAAATTAATGTAGTTTGAATTGATGTAATTCTAGGTCTGTGTCCGAGTTTCTGGGCTACTTGAGCTTTTATCAATATTATGAACAAGTCTTAATGGCGTTAAGACAATCACATGGGATTTCTCATATCGATTAGTCAAAGGGAAATATTAGAACAGTGTAATCATTTCGTGTTTGTACGGAAACAGATAGAGTTTTCATAAACCTGTCATCAAGTTTATGATGAATGCAAGATTTTCCGTTGACAATTCGTCGTTCAGTTCTCGTCGAGAGTAGAGTTATATTGGAAGCTACATTGATGAGTACTGTGGTTCGTTGGTTCATGGACATTTGTGGTAGAGTTAATTCTGGCATTTTATTCACAGTTTTGCACATTACAGAAAGACTATCTGGGTTTCTGTAGTATCACCGCAACTCGCCTTCTTAAACGGCAATGCCATAGAACAAGTGTTTAATACTGTTCACTATACTTAGTTTTGCAGGAAAATCATTTATTTCCACTGTAGTTTACTGACTTGGTTTTTTGTTGTTTCAGACCTACCCTACCAGAGACGTCCAGAGCCGGGAAAGTGTCTTTTGTCAGACGCTGGACCCTACCAATCAGAAAAGGGACCGGAAGTGACACTGCATACACAATCGTCTGCATCGCCTCGCAGTCGCCGGCATCAGAAATTTTTGGTTCCAGATGTTCTGCCAAAAAGTACTGAACTTTCTCATGGTGACGTCAATAGAAATGGAGGCGAGTTCGTTTCTAAAGAGATCGACATAAGCCCGGTAATTGAAGATGGTTGTCACACTCTGCCGAAACGTCGCTCATTCCGAAAACCCCGACTCGCGCC
>JAOXYC010021123.1:0-15227 GCA_028565715.1 Phoronis pallida
GTTATGAATGGCACAGTGAAAACACGGAATTTTGCAAGTCATGTGTACGCTCAATTTTAGTGGATCTAATTCCGTCTTTAATCCGCTTACAAAACCCGGGTTTTTAGTCGTCATGTGTCCGGGGTTATTATGAACAGTTGAATTTATGTGGATGACTGCATTCAACAATGTGGTCATTTCTCAGAATTTAAGGACACATTGTTAAGCAAAATGTAAAGAAATATTGTTTGTTATAAAATTAATGTTAATTCCAGTTCATGTTGAAGGGGTTTGTTAATTCTTGATCTGGCTCTCAGATGCTCCTTGGCTCCATTCTGCAGATAACAACTTCCTCTTGTAATTCAATTGCTTATGATCAATCCTGAAAGAAACATTACAACCAAACTGCATACTACAAATGTACGACTTGAGTAAAGAAAATACGTCTTATTTGACCATTGCTCAGTTCTTTACTCTCATGATGGTTTTCCAGATACCAAAACATGGATATCAATGTGTTTGTTTCGTCATAATTCATTTCACAAGATGGCTGACTCAGTTTCTAGCAATAACATTTAGTGAAACTGATCAGCTGTCATGATACCCTGTTCATGCCTCATTGCAAATGGAATATGTGTGTTTGTAACATATCTGTCTCTGTAAGTTCACTCACTGGAAATGTTCTGCCACCCCAGAATGTTAGAGTCTGAGTAATTTCTGCTTACCAAGGTCACTCATTACATTCTCATATCAAACACTTTTGTTTTTTGTTGAAATAAAATTCACTTTTATGGAAAAGTCCTAAGCCTGTAATGTTGAAGAAAATGTGTTAGGACTGTCTCATTATTCTCATATCCAACACTTTTGTTTTTTGTTGAAATATAGAATTCACTTTTATGGAAAAGTCCTAAGCCTGTAATGTTGAAGAAAATGTGTTAGGACTGTCTCATAAGTGAGCTGTTTCATTTGTTACCATGTTGGTGAACATTGAAAATCTTTCTTAAAATGTTGCTGTTGGTTGATTCTCTATCGAGGGGTTTCCAATGTACTCCAAGGTTCCTTCAAAGGTAACTTGGAGAAAAATTGGTTACAATACAAGAAGTGTCACACATTACAATATTGATGAAAGTATGCAAGAGACATAAATGACTTATTTTATATGAAAGTTAGAATTTCACCAACATAACTGAGAAAATCTTTTTTTACAGGCTTCAACAGAGCCCTGCCTGGTTTACCTCGATACACCATGCTGGGAACAGTTGGCAGTGGACAGTTTGATCTACAGATTTCTAATGTCCAGCTAAGTGACGATGCCACCTATCAATGCCAGGTGTCGCCACGTGATGGTGACCCACCATTGTTAGCAAGTGCCAAGCTTTCCGTCTTAGGTTTGTAGCAAGAGCTAAACTAAAGTAAATTTCAAATGTAAAATAGGGATAGAAATTTACAGTCACCATTTTGGTGGAGTCTGATTATTTTAAGAAACTCCAAAAATGACTTGTCATTTTGCAGTAACTTGCCATTATAGGTATGAAATGTTTTGAAAACTGAATTTATCTATTTAGTGTTGCTAACAACATCCGTTTGAATTTTCATCAACACTAAGCTCATTGAATTCTAAAAGTTCAGGAAATGTAAACATCAATAAAAAAAAATCATCCCATTTTTTTACAGTACCCCCATCAAGAGTAACCATAGAAGGATACCCCATTGAGGCAGGCACTCCCGGGGACATACCCCTTGCCAGCGTACCCCACACCTCGCCCTTCCTAAACATCACATGTATTGCACCCGGGGCTAAACCTGCTGCCACTCTCAAATGGTTCTATGAAGACAATGAAATAACTACTGGGTTTCTGATCTCGAGTTCAGCCTCTGTTGATGCCAATGGAAAGACAGAAACTGCGACCAGTATCATCTCTATCGCGCCCAGGATAGGGGATAACGGAAAGAAGTTCTCTTGCCAGGCAACACATGAGGGAACGGCATGGACTAAGAAGAATGAAGTTATTCTAAATGTGCTATGTAAGTTTGATAAAACTCTTGACATAAATTTTACTGAAACCAAAAAAAAGGAAAACAATAAAGTCACAACATACAAAAATGTTATGTTGAAAGACGACTTCTAACGGAATACGTAATGCTTTTGCTGGTGGAAAAAAAACATGTGAAAAGGTGCCTGACAGTGCCACTCATGGGGTAACTAAATAATTTAAGAAATGTCTTAATGTAATTCATGTAAATCACTTATGACTGCATGTAATAACTACATTGTAAAGTAAATGCATGGTTTTATCTTATTTCAGACCCACCTGCAAACCCTATCATTACCGGATATGACTCATCAACGGTCAAGTCTACAGGTGACACCATCACCCTTACCTGTACTGCCAACGGAGGTAACCCACTGGCTCAGGTCCACTGGTATAAGAACGACCAGAAGATTGACTACTCCTTTGAGATGGTTGACAAGAAGTCGGTGAATGTGTATGAGTTTATAGCTGAAGCCTCAGATAACAAGGCAGTGTACCGATGCGAGATTTCTAACTCAGAAACACCCGCACCGTTGACATCACAAGTTACTTTAGATGTATACTGTAAGTATTATTTATGGACTCACTAAAAAAGTATGTAATCCGACTTAACAATCAAAAAAAATCTTTTGCAAAAAAACAAATCAAATCTAAACCTTTTACTTTACACTCATGTAATGGAACCATATATAATAAGAATGGTGCTTGACTGAATTAAATTTTGCATCTGGCTTGAACATCACATTATGATTAGTGCTCGGATCGCGGAATATTTCCGGGTCGATTAATCGACCGAAAATCCGACCGATTAATCGATCATGATCGATCATTTTTGTCGCTAAAAGCGCTAAACATCGATGTCGGGAAAACCGGAAATGCCGCCATGATGTTTTTTCACCAATGTTTACAAGGGTGCAGAGGTCATTTCTCGCGGATATTTGCCGATTTTTCAAGAAAAAAAAACAATAAATGAGGTTTTTACTCTTTATTGATGGCTTTTTCATGCAGGGATGATTGAAAACAACACTCGGTTAAACAATTTGCGGCTGTCACGAGCAAAACTCAATGATCGCGGATTATTGATTATTTTTTTTCATGATCGATCTACAGCGATTTTGGCTGAACGATTGATTAATCGATCATTCGATCAATCGTCCGAACACTTATTATGATTATCATATTTCATGTTTAATTGATAACTACATTGTGACGTGTTTTGCTGAAATCATAAAATCAATTGTGACAAGTTATGCATATATTTTTTTCATAATATATGCTGTCAGACTGATAACTTACATTTCAAGCACTTTTAAGTGAGGTTCCTTTGAAGATATTTCTGTATTTCTGTTAATGTGCAAAAAACAAATCTAACAATGTTTTTCAGATACTCCTGAAAAAGTTGTCATCTCCGGCCATGACAATGCCAAAGCTGGAGACACTGTCACACTCAGCTGCGCTACCACACCGAGCAATCCCGGCTCCATCATCACCTGGTTCACTAGGGGACGCCAGCTCACCACAAAGGCTGTCACATACCACAAGGCTCCTAATGGGGGTAACATCACAATATCTAACGTGACAGTGACATTGGTAGCGGAAGACGACAAGGCGGATTATCATTGTCATGCTACTAACAGTAAACTAGGGAGCACAGTACAGACTAAAGTCACATTAGATGTATATTGTAAGTGTTTTCATTCAGAATATTATTCCTTGAATTGTTTGGTTTTATAAAGAAATTAGTTCATGAATTGGGACTTTGAAAGAGCAGTTACCAAGAGTCTTGAAAGAGCAGTTTACTGCTGTTTCAGATACATCTATCACAAAAAATTATAAGTTTCTCTTTTGAGAGAAATGTGTTGCAGTTTAGGTTTTTCCCAAATTTCCTTCCAAAAGATAGACTTGTTGAGATGGAAAATTGCAAAAAAAAATACGCTCTTATGGACAAAACCTTGGATAAAACTGCAATATAGGCAATAAATAACAGAATTGTTTTAATCAGGGTGTAAATACAAGTAACTGTAATGTTTAACTTTGTTTTCTAGATCCTCCCCCCAACCCACCTATAATCAGTGGCAATGAAGCTGGTGATACACTGAAGGCTGGAACACTCAAGATTCTCACATGTCAGTCATTTGGTGGAAATCCTAAAGGAACAGTCACTTGGTGGAAAGGTTTGTCTTCATAGAGTTCTCAACTTTTGTATCATCAAATGAAGTTTAAGTATCTTTAAAACATATTTTTATTTAGTCAAAATTGAGATTTTTGAAAGTCAGGTAGAAGATCCTTGGTTTCAAATTCATTTGGAGACATCAACTTTCAAAACTTGTTAACTATAACATCATTGGTTAAGCTATGGTCACAATGGAGCCACGATGGGTTCAAGACAAGAATTTTGACACATCCTACGATCATCGTACGATGATTGCACGACTGTCGTGAGATTTTTTGGTTCATCGGCGACGCTTGTGCGATGAAAAATCTGTTGGGGCGATAAATTCATCCAACCCATTTTATCGCCCCGACAAATCTGTCGTGAGCTCGTCGTAGACCTGTCGTGAGTTCATTGTGACCACAAACGTATTTCATTGTACGACGGTTCCACGACTGCCCCCCGACGAAGTAAAAAGTTCATCGTACGACAGATCTGTCGTGAGCTCCATTGTGACCATAGCTTTACCGCCTATGCCAAGGATTTTGCTTAAAACGTCATGAGTTAGTATTAGTATTAGGGGTTCTGCCGATGTAGCAGCACCAATGTTAATCAAATATGTACCAGAATGTACAAGGAAAATGTGTCACATTATTTACTTCCAGGTGGTAAATCTATAGAGGGACTTATAACTGAGTTAGGAAACAGGGTAACCAATAAGATCAATCTTGTTCTGATGGCTGATGACAATTTAGCTGACTACAGGTGTAACGTGACCAATCCAGCCACCATACAACCTCTCACGGCTAACACCACGCTACATGTCATTTGTGAGTTTGTCATCTGATAAATATTATTTGTTCAATAAATTCCTTTTCCCTTTTCAGTAGATTGAAAGTTAAAAGTGATCGGGTGTAATATGTTTAAAACTGTTTCATTGAATTTCAAATGAACCTTTGATAAGTTGATTAGATAAAGCTCACAACCGAGTAAGTTTAGTTTTTTGGTGATCCGATAAGTAATTTATCTTCTAATTCAAGCTCAGTAATGTCATGAGCGAAGACTTTCATAAACTTCTAGATTTACAATTTTTCTGTGCTTGTTGAAATCAATTTAAACGTCATATATGATTTTTTCAGTCCATCCATCCAATGTGTCAATCATTCCGAAGCCCAACCCAGCCAAGGCTGGTCAACCTGTGAATATCACATGTAAGAGTGGTAGTAGTAACCCAGCATCTACATTGACATGGCTGAAGAATGGTAGCCCCATCAGTGGGGGCGTCAACCTGGGAGAACGGCCAGATGTCTATGGGGGCGTGGCAACACTGAGCTAGTAAGTCATGATTAGAAACTGTAAGAGCTTTTTAGTAGCACATTATTGCATGTGCATTTACATTAATGATTCGTCTTCATTTAGTTATTGTGGGATAAATGTTAAGTCTCTGATTAATGTTATCATACATTACTTATTAAATGTACATTTAACTTTTTCAGTCTGTATATAACCCCAACTGCCGATGATGACAAGATGGAATATGGATGTCGTGCCACCAATCACTTGATGGATCGATCAACAGAAGATGCAATCAAACTGGATGTTACATGTATGTAGACATTATTGCACATTTAAAATGAAATTCCAATCTCATCCGAATAATATACTTTTGGCTATAATGAAAAATATCTAATAGCTTACGACTTGCAATATATCTGACTTGAAGGGACTGATTTGACCCAACACATTATGGCGATATCTCTTGCAAGAAACAATTAATTTTTACACAAATTTTGTACTCAAAATATTATCTCATTTGCACTATCTTAGAACGGTCATATCATTGTAACCGATTAATTTAGCTAGAAGTTCTCACCATCATAAATATTGAAATTAACATCTATTTTCATTACAGACAAGCCCATATTTGAAGGAATCCCAACAGAGTTCACAGTGACCGAAGGTGAAAGTACAATCATCAATATGACAACTAAAGCAAACCCTGAACCCAAAGCATACACATGGTATAAGAACGGAGAGAAACTTAAACTGAAACCGATGAAGAGACGGAAAAAAGATCTGGAGATCGGGCATTTTACATCAAAAGGGGCATTGCTGAATATCACAGAGGTTAAGAAGGAAGATGCAGGGGACTATGCCTGTGAGGCAAATAATAGTGAAGGGGCAACAAGACATGCCTTCAAACTGGTTGTGCAATGTAGGTGATTTGGTTTCAATAAATCATAGGGTCTAATATTTATTTAATAGGTTTTCTTGATGGGGAAAAAATTTATAGAATTAAGTATCATTAGGTAGCTGAAATATGAATACAAGATCATATTGTCAAACATTTTCATTATGTGTATGTTATCATTTGGGAGTTTTCAATTTTGTAACTGGAACTTCTTTTTTTCATTATATGATTTTTTGGGAAAATTGAATTGAATATTTAATAAGAAACTTTTTGTAGCAATGAATTACAATTGTTATATTAATTTTTGTCCCCTTTTTAGACCCAGCAATTATCAGTCGTGTCACATCTCCAGTCATGAAGTCTTCTGGTAACAATGTAACACTGGAATGCCAGGTTGACTCAAACCCCGTCGTCACCGCTGAAATGATAACATGGACGAGAGAAGGTTATGACATGAAGAGGGCTAAGATAACATTTGATAGTTCAACGCACACGTCTAAGCTGTATATTGGCAATGTGGTGAAGAGTGATACTGGCAACTTTACTTGTACCGCTAATAATAAGATTGGATCCGCAGCTGTAAAAAACGCTGAGTTGATTATTAAATGTAAGTTTTGGTGTGTTAAAAATAGTTGAAAAGTAGTAGGAAAAACAAATGATCAACACTTCTTACAAATCACATTTGAACTCATATTGAATTAAAATTACGCTTTTATGTTCTCCTTCATCCAAATTCTTGTATAAGTAGAGACATAAATACATTGGATGTACCTGGACACCAATTCAACTCCGTTTATTCCTCTTGCAGAGTTCTACTACCTGATTTTTGGAAACCTTAATTTTTGGTTGTTCCCAAAACATTTGAGAATGCTGCTACTCATCTTCTAAAAATTCCAAACTTGTCAAAAATAAAGTTCATGAATGTTAAATGTTGAAGTTGTATTACTGCCACTGCATAACGCTCTGTGTAATAGTTTGTCTCAAACTGATTCCAAAAACATGTGTTGTCAATTTCAGATGCTCCTGAGATAGCCAAGTCAGTACAGTACAGTAAATCAGCTGCAGAGATTGATGCTAGTGGATCAGTTGTGTGTAGGGCTGAGGGTGCACCACCACCCACATTCACCTGGACTAAGGTAGGATGTGTAACTTATCTTTGTAACTAAAAGCACATCATTTTCTGTTGATGCACTTGTTTCAGATGACAAAAATCTTTTCAAATTGAAGTACATGTTGTGGTTCTCAGGGTTCACGAATCCCTGACCAAGGGTATTTATGAAATCCATTTCCACCTTTGAATTCAATTTTGACCCCCATTTTGATTAATTATGTAGGTTCATTGCTAATTAAAGGTAGCTTACACAAAGCTGAGGACAGTTATTTCTTCAATTCACTTAATCTTTTTAAAAAATATTCATTGGAACTTGAGCTTTATGTGATTCCCGAAATTCCCATTCCAGAGAGGTGTAACATTGAAAGGTGCTGCAGGAACAAAATACCAGATGAACAGGGTTAAAATCGACTCAGTCCACTACAATGGGGTTCTCAAAGTTGTGAACGTTACATGGGATGATTACAGTGAATATGTTTGCACAGCTGTGAACGAGCTCGGACAAGACACCTACATCATCGCCTTGGACGGAACCAGTACGTATTTTGTGTGGTGCAGTTTTTGCAATGCATTGCTGATGTTGTGAAAAGATACAGGGGCTGAAAATATTATGCTTTTTGATTTGATTGTTGAAGCATGATAGATGCTTTACATGTTAATTGAATATTTTATAGAGTTGTACGTCTCTCGAGTAAATGCACTGTTTTCTGCTATGTTTAAAAATTCAACTCAATGTTGTGGCTTACCCTGCCGCTTAATTCTGCCCTGTCTAACTAAATGCACAATTCACTAGTAACAGCCATATTTATGAGTTATTCAAGTAACTGGGTGCATCCTCTTTAATTTGTAGACAAAATGGTTCACAGCAGAGTTTTCCTAAATTTTATCCTTCTAATAAACTTGTTTTTTCCTGAGTAAACCTTTTAATTTCATTTTCAATTATTCCGTTCTCTCCAGAAATATGTGGTGGGTATTTAGTGAAGTTGGCTTTTATTTATCATTTTGTAGTGTAAGTTATGATTTTTAATGCCACCGTCAAAAAAGTTTACTCTGGAGAGAGCATTTGGGAGTATAGCAGTATGTTAAAAAATAATTTAATTTTCCGTTGCATTGTTTGGGCTGTTTTGTGTCAAAAGTCTTTGTTTTCCTATTGTTTCAAGTGATGGGTGTTGACAACCATTGCATGTTAGCCAAGTCTGTAGTCGAAATAGAATACAATAATGTTTTGTTGGTTTAATTTTAACTGATCACAAAATATTAATGGCATCTTCACAAAGCATGTGTTACTGATTATTCTTAAGGTTGAAAGCCACAGTAAAATGTTCTTATCTCCTATTCAAAAATATTGTCAATGACTTAAAATAAAAAATGTAAATCTGTATCGTACTCTTTTTGTAACTAACTTTTCAGCTCCATACAGTATTTTAGGTAATGGCACTTAAAATTCAGATTTCAAACCAAAGTGATTTAAAGAGGCAATGGGTTTGAATCTATATTAGATGTAGTGTTAGACATGGGCATTAAATTCAAACATTTATGTATACATTAAGTTTAAAAAGTTGATGTTAACATAAGTGTTGGAAAAGGTGTAATCTTAAAAGATTACAAAATGACAAAATTCATTATTTTAATAATAAAACAGCCGTTATAAAAAAAAATTGAACAAAATTTTGTCTTTTTCTAATCCTTTCCATTTCTATGTTCCAGGTGCCCCAGACCCGCCTACAGATATTCAGTTAGTGAACACCACCCATAACAGTATCGCCCTGAAGTGGGTACCTGGCTTTGATGGTGGGCTGGAGCAGAGTTTCATGGTCAGGTACAGACCAACCAAGGGCCTCTCTAAGGGGTTTTATTATGCAGAGGCCTTCCATCATGTCTATACGGTGACAGGTAAGGGGACGAGGAAAAAATAATTAAGGACCGTTACTGATTTTCTTTAAATGCAATTTGTTCAACTAAATTAAAATGTAACTTGTAGCCCAAAAGTCTGGATTTTTATAATTTTAACAGCCATCATGAGAAGCGTTCAATTATCATTTTTGGGACTTGGGTAGAGTCCATTAGGCCACATGGTCAACTTAGACTTTAAAATAACTTTTTTATTCGTATTCTTTTGAGACTCAATTCACTTAAATTTATCAATTACTTGCAGGGTTGGAACTGGGGACAGAGTATGAGTTTTCAGTGAAGGGCAAGAATGATAAAGGAGATAGTATCTATCCTGAGACTACTGTCATTGCTTCCACATCAAGTATGTATTGTCTGTTTTGAATGGCATTTTATTGAGATTTTTTAAAATTTTAGTGAAATGTTTGTAGAAGGTGTGAAAGTTAGTGTGATGATAAGAAAAAATGACAAAGATTATAATAGGACATGTTGGAGTCCGAAAATGATGACATGAGAAATAATGGAATAAAAAAACGCCACATTTTCACTGTGTTCATCTGTAAAAACCTATCTTACAGGTGTGGTGCCTGGTAAGGCAGAGAGTGGTCAGGAGGTAGAGGAGGTTCCCTTGGTCATTATCCTCAGTGTCACCATTGTGGGTGTTCTACTTCTCATACTCAATATATTCCTGATTATGTTCTTCATAAGAAGGAAAAGGAAGAATAAAATGGATAAGGGTAAGTTCACTTGCGTGACTAAAAATTTTCTTAATAGCCTTATTCACGTGCCTCATTTATTAGTAGGTAGCCAATACTTTTGTGTTGAGGATGTTCCATAAGGTTTTAGTTTTGCTGGAAGAAACTTATCTTAAACCTACCTATAAATTGCTGATGTAAATTTGTCTACTATTGTCAATGTAATTGTTAATGTGAGTTCTTTTGCAATTTTTTATCCAAATCTGTTTATTCATAAATTTTGCATTTTCAGATTCCACAGATGGTTCTAGTCAAATCAACACCATAGAAATGTACTCCACATCGACAGGTCCTAACTACCCGCCCTCTGTGGACGATACTAAGAGTTACACTACCTATGATAAAAGTATTGATGAATATCCTGATGAATTTAGTCGACCCTTCGATGTAAGTTGTAGAAAATGAAAATTCCTCAGCTGTCAATTTACTTGGCACATCATATAGTTTGTATATGAATGTAAGTTAGATTGATGATTCGGGAGATCTTACTGTATATTTAGTATTCTTTCTGTGAGTTATGACACAATCATTTGATGCAGCTAGCTTGGAAATTGAAGCTGTTATTGTGGTATTCAAAACCAATTTTACTTGAAAAAAAATTAAATAATCAACATTAATTCATTTGACAAAAGTAAGTCTACTTACTAACTCACGTGTTGGATTAGTAACCAAATAGTGATTTAAGTCTGGGATGATTTTTAGTAAATATTTAGTATTTAAAAATTCTTTAAAACCATTTCAGAGTGATGAAGACATCAAGAGGGTATTTCTACCTCCCATGGACCCGTATGGCACATACCCAAATGGTACATACCCAACTCAGACTCTAGATAGTCAAAGAAGTTTCTTTGTTAATAAGGGTGCTAGTACTTACTTAGATGACTCAGTGGTTGGTGCACCAACTAACTGGCCTCAACCACAGATGGAAAGTAAGTCACTGATTGTATAAATTTTCTGTTCATCTTTAAATAAAAAGTATGTCAAGGGGGCTTTTGACAGAACACATGACATTGGGTTGACTGTTTTAACAAACCAAGTTATTTTCAACTAAACACAAAAACTTAATACTTAAGACTATCAAGTCTTGTGTTAAATATCTCAGTTTCATTGAATATGACCTATTTAGACTGCTGAAGTCTAGAAATATTGTACGAGTCCAATTTGGAATGGACTGATGGATGTTTGATGGGTCTTGATGATTTATAATGTTTTGTGAATTGTTAAATTTAAAGTAAATTCACTGTAGCCATTACAATTGTTTCTATGATTTTGTTAAGCTCGCCACAATTCACTCCCAAATCGTTGGTTTAAATCCAGTGGAGTTATTAGATGTCATTGTTTAGGTAACCCAAAGTTTGATGAGTGCGCCATTGGTAGTAGACACACATAACTGTATTGTTTCTTTGATGTGTGAGATGACAATATGATTTTGTTTAGCCATTCTATGATGTAGATGATAGATCTGTGTTTGAATTGGGTTGAAAAAATATTTTTTGTGATAAAACCTGAAACAGTGCTTGATTTTGAAGTGTTAACAGACTGTACAGACTTAGTTTTTTTTAAGGGTCATAATTTGAAACAAAGCTTATGTTTTCAAAAGCATTTGATAATTGTTGAACATTATGCAATAGATTTGAAAAAAAAGAAGTAGAGAAATATACGAAAAGGGCATTGTCTTTTTAGCGGAATTCCAGACCAATGTTCTACTTTAAAGCCCTCTTACCAAGTGTGCTACAGTCTAAACAGTTTAACTGTAGCTCACTTGGTAATAGGGCTCCTAGACCACACCACATAATTTGGCGAACCACAAAGAAATAATTTGAAAACAAGCCTTTGTTTTTTCATGTGGTGGGTTTTTATGCTATAAAAACTGTAAATAAAATCAATATTAATTCTTGAATTAATTACAGGTCCTTACAAGTCGAGTACACTACCAAGATCTCCACTAAGCCCAGGCCAGTATGAGGAGGACATTTATGCTGACCAGTTAAGGAGAGCTACAAAAACTATGGGAAGCAAACCTGATGTACAAAAGGTAAGGTTAATTGACTGTATGATCGTAATATGGGTAGAGCACTTGCCTAGTCTTTAAGCTACTTCAGAATGATTCCCATATCATAATGATATAATGATAATATGTGTCATAACTGCAAACCTGCTCCAAAAATAAAAATTAAAAGAAACATTTAGTACAAGATTTCATAATATGAGATACATTGAACCATGTCCTTTTGATGTTGCAGCCTGGTCCCCCACCACCACCTATACGTTCATCAAGTAAGAGCACAGGTATTGATGTACCTAAAGCAATGCCACCTATACCTGCAAGAAACTACGCACCTACAGAAATCCCTCGTTATACACAAGCTCCAGGTAAGAGGAACATTAAAGATTCTTATTAAACTGAAATTCCCCAAAATACTTGTTAAAATAATTGATATTTATCAAAAATGTGTCAGTTTGTAAATTAAAACTTCATATTTAGATTACAAACTTCATATTTAGATGTTTTGTCAAATATTACATTGCTCAACAAAGTTTTTGACACAAATTAATGGAAAACAATTTATTTAGCTGTGTGTGACTCCCAGTTTTAACTTAAAAGTTCTGATTTTTTGTCTTCAAATTTTTGACCACCTGCAGCCTCCTTGGTGTTTGATAAATTGGCTGCCTTCAGATATTGACCTCCCAACTTTTTTTGTTAGCAATCCCCCCTAGAAAATTAGATGGTCTTATTTGGTAACAGCATGAAAAATTATTTACGGTAGGATGTTTTAAGCTTGCATTGCTTAGTGCAATTGTTTTACAGATGGAAAACCTCGACAAACTGTTCTTTAAGTTGCTGGTTTTGAAACAGTTCAGGAAAATAGAGGTCATTTTCACAATAGAAACATTGTTGAAATAACATCAAATAACTCACACTTAAAAGTCTGAAGTAATAAAAAACTATATAGTATAAAGTTTGTTCTGTTCTTCAAAAACTAAAAAAATCCACTCTAACTTGCACATAATAATAATAATATGTGATGAAGAGTAAGACAGTGATAATGTTTGAAGTGATTCTAATAAATGCACAGTGTATAAGTAGAACTGATAGAGATGTGATACCATGTTGCACAGGTGTTTTACCTAGTAGTCCGATTACACATTTGCTGATATAGGCAAAGAGTTTGCTTGAAAAAGCTTGCTTTAAATTTCTTTCCACGATTATTTTCCATTTTGAAGCCATATCAATTTTGAAGTTATTGGAATATTGTTTAGCACACTTGAAACAAACATTACATAAGAGCAATGTTTGCTTGGAAGGAAGAAATATATTTATTTTTTGATTCTTAGATGTAAGATTTGGTATGCCCAAGACCTTGTTGCAATGCTTATGTTTCAGTTTTATACACATGATGGAAATCAATTTGAACTTTTGTAAGATTGTTAGGTTTAGTATTTGAAGAAACCCAATATCTAAAATGTTAATAATTAGATGGTGCAAGCATTATTCTTGAAAAAAACAGTATTTAACCAAAGCGGTATTTCGAGTGAAGAGATTACAAAAAATGAGCATTGCCATTATATCTCACAAATTTAATTGATTTCTTCATCAAGTTAAGAATTATTCAAATTCCTTAACAACCCTCTTTCTTTTTCAGGTGTGATTTATGGTTCAGCTCAAAGACCTCATGATCGTCCTAGTAATGGTAATGCTCCTGGTAGTGAAATGAGGGGTGCCCTTGTATAGTGTATCAAGAAACTAAGGAAGCTATGCATATTACATGAGTCGAACCAACACAAAACAGGTCTCATATGTGTTTAAGCACTCATAATGCAAAAAGACAGTGAAATGAGGGGTGCTCTTGTCCAATGACCACAGAAGACATTTTAGCAATGGCATCTTCCCAGAGACTAGAACATGTGCAAGAGTATCTCCGAACTCATTTAAAGGATGAAAATATAGTGTTGATTTTATTTATGAAAACCTGCTCAGTGTCAGAAACTTCCAGGACATTTTCTTCTAGTCAGACAATGAACTAGAAAATATGGTGGTGTTATTTATCATTACAAGGAAATACTGGACTGGACAATCATGTTTTAATCATGTTAAAAAATTATTGATATTATTGACCATCATCCCATGACGTGCAATCAGGTGAATTATGAGAATTTGCAATTAGTTGTATATACTTATTGCTGGACTGTTTATTAATCAACCCTGATCATGAGGTTGATCAGAATTCTGTCCCGGGGATGGTGTCTGGAGTATGACCGGATGGATTTTAGACATTTTATGGTGCTTATGTGTAAATTATGATATTTGGTGATGCATGAAGGCTCCCATTTTGCCATTTCTAGATAAGATCTGATTGTAATTACTTTTTTCTTCTGATGCTTTGAGACTTTTAGGGTTAGAAAAGCTCTTTGTTGGTGTAGAATTTTGTAGATTCCTGTTTATTTTCAATTTTTAACTATTGTAAGTTGTTTCTTCTCTTTTTGATTATTCCTACAAATCAACTTAATACCATTTTATTTCATTTGAGAAAATATTTTTTTTAAAATTAGCATGTCTCAGTTTGCAGTATTTTTAGACCATCTAATTATCAAAAAAATCATAATCGAGATACTGAACTAATAATTTGAGCATATCATGCAATAATGAACATTCTGACCATTGATTTTGCATATTCAATGTTCAAATATTTATGTAAATATTGTACATAAGTTTTAGTGTTAACGTACATAAGATGTATTGTATAAAGATATACTGTTAATTTATATTGCCTCCTTCCATTGTGCCAAAAGTAAACTGCAATATGATATTAACCAAGGTTAAAACTGTGCTTACTAGTACAGATTACTATATAACCTGAAAAGGTAGTTTATTTAGTTTTTTGTTAGTAAGTTTTAGTTATTCTAGTTAAATTTGTACTTGTATAAAGTTATTGTGCTTGCTTGTACAGATTACTGTATTACCTGGAGAGGTAGTTAAAATAGTTTTTTTGTTAGTATGTTTTAGTTATTGTAGTAAGATTCTTGCTAGTAAATTTAATAGTATTAACCATTTTAAAATGTTACTAAGTTTGTTTTAAGCTGTTGTCATTTTAGAATTGTTTTTATTGTGAGACAA
>JAOXYC010022234.1:0-24670 GCA_028565715.1 Phoronis pallida
GAGATGTTTTCGACGATCCAGAAGATACAAGGTAAATTCGAGTGGAACAGAGTTATAATTATTCTCATATCATACTTTCTGGATGGATAAAGAACTTCATTTTATAATCTTGAATAAGCTTTGCTAGAACTATATTTGTGACAAAGTCGGCAAAAGGAGGGGGAAAACATATTTTTGCCACTGCTCACATCTCGACTTAAATACAAGTTGAAGATACCTAAACATTTCAAGTCAAAATACAGGACTAGAACAAGGAACTCATTTGTGCCATGAGCCCGCGTCGTTCTTTACAGTTTAATGTGAATGTTTCCAGATTCTTCAATTACATGTGTTTGTTACAACTCGTATAATGAATCCAGATCCAACTTTTGTGGTTGCAATGAAAACCTATTATGTGTTTTATTGTCTATTTTTCATGTCATTTAACATCCCCTCTTGTTTCCATAATTCTTGAACAGAGGCGTCCGCTAAACTTACTTTGACACACCAGAGCGTTCCCACTCCACTGCCCACTCGCATTACATGTACGACTACTGTCTCCACTTTTCGGCTCGTATCCAGGCGAACAGGAATATTTAGCGGTGCTTTTGTAAACCGTTCCGTCGTGCGTGAAGGCGGTGTTCTTGTTACGTTCAGGAGTCAAGCAATCGACAGCTAGGAAAAATACATGTAACTTACATTAGCCATTTGAGCACATGCGATGCTAAAATTTCCAGAAAAATAAAAAATGACAACATGGTTGAACGTAGATACGTCCACAATTATAGATTAGAAATTGAGGACACTGCCTTCGTGTCTAGTCTCATGGTTTTATGTAACAAAAACAGTTTGCACCCTCTTTCCAATATATGGCGTCTCTCAGCTTTGCCTCTTTGCATAGAACGAACAATCTTTCAACTAACACGAAAATCTCCAAACAAATATGGAGGATCCACTATAAGTCTTATATAAATTTACTTACGCTCGCACACTAACGCTGCCCCGGTCCATTGTCTGTCATTTCCGCAAGTTCTTGTTACATTACCACCTGCCACAACATAACCGGAGTCACAGCTGTATGTAACATTGTCTTGGTATAGATTACTACTATTCGAGACAGTGGTGTGAAGGTTGACATCTGGATCACCACATGACACTCGGTTGTTGCATGATAGTGCCGTCCCAGTCCAGTTTCCATCAGCACTACAGACACGCGACACACTTCCACCCGACCGTTTAAACCCAGAAGTACAAGTGTACGTGGCAACATCCTCATACAGATTAGTGTCGCTGGATACGATTGTGTTAGAATTTCGATCAGGGAAACCACAGCTTCGTCTTTGACAGTAAAGCGCAGAGTCATTCCATTGTCTGTCTCTTTGACAGATTACAGCTTCACTACCATTAAGTTTGACATAACCACTTGCACAGACAAAAGTTACGATGTCTCCGTTAACTGACCCACTGCTTGTTTGTATAGTGTTTACATCGACCGATAGAGCTACGCATACCACCCCTGTTGATAAAAGACGGCAAAATAAGTTATATTTTAATCGGACTCAAAGAAACATCAGGCAGACCTGCACTTTCAGAAACTTTATTTGACACTCCCCATAGCTTGTGAAATACTAAATTTACACGGTGCCAACGTGCATTCAATTATATTACATTGCAACTAGGATGTTGAGGAGAATGTCTGATAACTCAAAGTGAAAACTATTGTCGTTTATTTACTGATACATTTGTTGTTGAACGTGAGATAATTAACGGAGGAACATACATGTTGAGACGTTCAGAGACAAGAAAAATTAATTTAATCAGATCCCAAACTTCTTTTAGCTAATGTACAAGTAAATGTCTACGCTTTCTGGCAAAGCTAAGTCGTAAAAGCAAACTTTATAAGCGAAACTTACCTTCGACGCATAGTTTCTCATAGTCAGGACAACAATCCGGTTTATTATTGCAACTTTCATCACAATGACAAGCAAATCGGCGGTCAAAAGCAGTGTTACATCGTCCCTTGCACGAAAATTGCGCTAAAAATGATTGATAATGTAATATGAGTACACGTTTTGGACTATAAAGACTAATGTAGATAGTTCTATTTTAAGAAATAAATGTTTTGCGTATAATTCCATAGCGACTCAAGTTTTGGACACACATCGTCCATTTTCCAAGCGTAGTGCCCGTATGTAAACAACATAACACAAACGAAGAACAAACATTACATAGGGCGGAGGTAATCAGAGCTGTGGAGTCTTCTATGTTGGTGAGACTCGCCGACATTCAGACACCAGGATATTCGAACATGTAGCCTCGAACATCTCGATAATTTTACTTATTGTAAAGATAAATATACCATTGGATGTTTTACGATACTAGGCAGTCCAACGCATGTTATCAAGTATTTCATCATTGTTAAAGTTAAGTTATGATTATCGACTAACTTCGCCAGATGATGGCCTAACGATTGTATTTCTGTTTATGTAATTTTGTTTACCTACGGGCATTTTGGGTTGAATGCGGACAATGTAAGTCCGAAACATGAGTCGCTTTGAAATTATACGCAATATATTTATGAAATCACAATAATTGATAAATAAATAGTTAAAAAAACGACGACTGGTATTAAAATCAAAACTTGAAACTTAAAAACACAAAGGTATCGGACCTTGTCCTGCCTCTGTACTGTTTCTTTTGAAGCTGGTAACGGCTCACTATAATATGTACCTTTTGGTCTTATAGTTGAAATTGGTTTAAATCATAATAATTAATCGATGTTAGCTGTATTTCTTCGTAACAGCTCCATTTTTATTCATACCTGAAATGACTGAAACCATTGAGGACAATTTGATTGTTTACAAAACATATTCAAAATGGGATTTCTCCATAAATCAAGTCATAAAACTAGCTGATATATTACATACACCGTAAGATAAATATTAGAATTTGAATATGAGTGATATTAAGTGCATTATCATGTTTAACTTACCTTTGCATTCAAGTGCACTCCCAGTCCAATTACCATCGGCACCACATACTCGCGTCAAATTGCCACCAATTTGTTCATACAATGGATCACAGGAGTAGTTTACTACGCCTTCATATACAGTTGTCGTGATTGAATATGTTGTGAACTTGTTGCTAACTGGCATACCACAGTTTCGTCTTTGACAGTAAAGCGAGGACGCATTCCATTCTCTGTTTGATTGACAGACGACTCCTTTACTACCATTAACTTCGACATAGCCACTTGCACAAGTAAACGTTATGGTGTCACCAAAAAGCGTCCTATTGCCACTTTGAACAGTGTTTGAATCAACTGTTGGCGGTCCACAGTTTACCTCTACAAAAAGATTACAATCGCGATGTATGCACTATACTAACACTTATTTTACAAGATTATCAATTCGGAGATAGTATTGTCGCATATTAGTGAAAGACAAATAAATAAATGTGCCGACAACTAGTTCAAATTACAGTAAGTACAAATCTTTGAATCTAACACGAACTTTATGGTGCTTTACAACTTCAAAGTGGTCGAAAGCAGTGACACGTTTTTCCACTATTTTCTTGAATGAATGGCAAAAGCAAAAGCCTTTTTTAAAAGGTTTGATACTTACTTTGACATTCAAGGGCACTTCCACTCCAATTGCCCTCAGCACCACATACTCGAGTCAGATTGCCACCAGATTGTTCATACCCTGTGTCGCAGGAGTAGTTTGCTGTGCCTTCATATAGAGTTGTGGTAGTTGTAAATGATGTGTTTGGGTTGCTGTCAGGGGTCCCACAGTGTCGTCTTCGACAGGAAAGTGAATCATTCCACTGTCTGTCCGCTTTACAAACAACCGTTTCACTTCCATTTACTTTGACGTAGCCGCTTGCACATATTAATGTTAATAGGTCACCGTAAAGTGTACCATTACCCCTGCGAACAATGCTTGGATCTTCTGGTGGCATCCCACAGTTAACTTCTGCACAAAAATATTCAATAGTCATTGTATAATTAGAAAGTTGTGAATATCTAAAAATATCTGGATATTTAGTAATAAGCCACACCTGTATTAATTGAATAATAATAAATGACAACTAGGTTATTATTCGACTTGTACCATCTACATAAGTTTTGTCGAAAATACCCCTCGCATGCTTACGTGCTGCATAGGTTCGCTGAGTGCCCGTCAAGGGACAAAGCTCACAAATTGCCTCATTAATTCACATTAACATAATCTGATCACGACAAATGTGTCCCGACTGTATTAACTCCATGAAAGAACATTATTTGTTACGAACAAATTGTTCAAAGAGAAGACTATGTTTAACTTACTCTGGCATTTAAGAGCACTTCCACTCCAATTGCCCTTAGCATCACAGACTCGAGTCAGATTGCCACCAGACGGTTCATAACCTGTGTTGCAGGAATAATTTGCTATGCCTTCATATATAGTTGTGGTTGTTGTGGACGATGTGTTTGGGTTTTCATAAGGACTTCCACAGTCTCGTCGTTGGCAGTAAAGTGCCGAAGCATTCCATTCTTTGTCGGCTTGACAGAAAATTGCCTCACTTCCGTTGACTTTGACATAGCCACTTGTACAGACAAAAGTTATTATGTCCCTGTATTGAGTTCCATTGCCAGTTTGAACAGTGGTGGGGTCATCTAATGGTATTCCACAATTTACCCCTGCGACGAAAAATATTTCATTGGGTAATTTCGTTAAAAGCAGAATATGTAAAATCAATACCAGTTTAAAAATATAGTTACATAATTATTCATCCCACACTATGTAGCCTTAACAGGGTAAACTGCACATATCAGTGATTCAGAATTTTTTTTTTTCCAAACTTTACGGTTAACTTTCACATAATATATTGGATTGAACACCAAAAAACTTACTTTGACATTCAAGAGCATTTCCAGTCCAATTTCCTTCAGAATTGCAAACACGAGTCAGATTGCCACCTGATTTTTCATAACCTATATCACAGGAATAGTTTGCTGTGCCTTCATAAAGAGTCGTATCTGCTGACACTCTTGTGTTTTCATTTCGATGAGGTGGTCCACAGTCTCGTTTGCGGCAGTATAGTGCTGGATAATTCCAGGTTTTGTTAGCTTGGCAGATAACTGCTTCACTCCCATTGAATATGACATAACCACGTGTACATGAAAACGATATGATGTCACCGTAGAGTGTTTCGTTTCCACTTTGAACTGTGTTTCTATCAACTGACAGATGTCCACATGACACCCCTGTTAATAAAATAGCAAAATGATGATTGAATGTCGACAAATCGACACCGTGTTTTGGTTTTTAGGTTCACTGTTTGATATATTCTGTTAAGTCAAGAGATACTGGTTATGTTGACCATCTCTTGCAGTGTTAGCTAAACGTCAACAATAAACACTGAACTAAAAGCTCAAAGCCTCAATGCAGTGCCCGACAAATAATGGAAAATCAAATATACCCATTCATATTTCATATTCTACAGTATATTTGGGCAAAGACCTGTATCCATTTTTGGATGAATACTTGATAAAGGTAAAACATAGTACAGCAAACGTTGATAAAAATATAGGTTTACAGAACAAAGCTCAGGCGAGCGTTGAACAACAATCTTCTCGTACCTAAATAATAAGGTAGATTTTATCATAACGGCTGATCTAAGGGTTAAAGGAGCTTGCAAGAGACCTATATGACCGCAAGTTTGCGTGCTCCTCCAAAGAACAATTGCAAGTCGGATTTGAAAAACCCTGTGAATCAAACCGGTGATCTCTCGATCGATTGTCATATATTTTAACTGCTTGACTTTAGACATTCGCTATTCATGTGTCACTTACTTTGACATTCAAGGGCACTTCCACTCCAATTACCATCAGCACCACAGACTCGAGTCAGATTGCCACCAGACTGTTCATAACCTGTTTCGCAGGAGTAGTTTGCCGTGCTTTCATATACAGTTTTGGTGGTCGAGACCTTTGTGTTGGGGTTGCTGTCAGGGTCTCCACAGTTTCGTTTTTGACAATAAGGTGCGGAGTCATTCCATTTTCTGTTAGCTTGACATACAACTGCTTCACTTCCATTGACCTTTTCATACCCACTTACACAAGCAAACGTTATGATGTCTCCGTAAAGAGTTCTATTGCCACTTTGGATTGAGTTTGAATATAACGTTGGTAAACTACAGTTTACTCCTGTATAAAAATAAAAAAACATATTTGTTAGAATACCAACATTTTTACGACCAGATAAAGGCATATTTTGGCGTATTTTGTGATACATTCACCGAATCTACCGTTGAATTTTATATCGCATTGAAAGTACATAGACGGTTGATAAGAAGTCTCTTTTAAGAGTAATATTCACCAACAATTAATATTTTTGATTATGCAAGTATGTAACATGAGACAATGCCAACAACTAATCATACAATTTCTCAATCTAAGAGGTATTTGTATTTAACTTACTTTGACATTCCAGGGCACTTCCACTCCAATTGCCCTCAGCACCACAGACTCGAGTCAGATTGCCACCAGACGGTTCATAACCTGTGTCGCAGGAGTAGTTTGTTGTGCCTTCATATACAGTCGTGTCAGTTGAAAATGATGTATTGGGGTTGCTATAAGGTGTCCCACAGTCCCGTCTTTTACAATGAAGTGCAGAGTCATTCCAGTGTCTGTTTGATAGGCATTCAACTACTTCACTTCCATTGACTTTGACATAGCCTCTAGTACATGTCAACGTAATTATGTCTTTGTAAAGTGTTCCATTGCCATGAAGAACAGTGCCTGAATCATTCGTTGGTAATCCACAGTTTACCCCTGTACAAAGATGTATTGGATGGACGTGATAAAAAGTACCAAAACCACTGTTGAATTGAACGGCATTTGTATGATTTGTCTTTATAATAAATTTTAGGCAATGTGTGGATAATATTCATAAGACTAAGACATTCCTCGAGAAAGACATCTTTTGACAACTCGTTTTTATACAGTAATAGAAGATTAAATTCTGATTGCTGCCATTCAGAAATATGTTTTTCTTTCTCCCCGATAAGGATTTCTTCATCAAAACCTAGATAATTTCTAAGAAAAAAGATTGAACCAAAAGTCAGCTGTAGGCCAACACGTTTCTTTCATATTATAACAGATAGCAGCTTTCTAAGTTTTGTTGCTGATGTATCCATTAAGTTTCTTTTATGATTTGTGTTGCATAATTATCTTACTTTGACATTCGAGGGCATTACCGCTCCAATTGCCCTCAGCATCACATACTCGAGTTAGATTGCCACCAGACGGTTCATAACCTGTGTCGCAGGAGTAGTTTGCTATGCCTTCGTATACAGTTGTGGTGGTTGAATATGTTGTATTGGGGTTGATATCTGGGTGGCCACAGTCTCGCCTTCGACAATGAAGTGCAGAAGCGTTCCATTTTCTGTTTGATTGGCAGACAACTGCATTACTCCCATTAACTTCCACGTAGCCACTTGCACAAGCCATAGTTATAATGTCTTTGTATAGAGTTCCATTGCCAGTTTGAACAGTGTTGGGGTCATCTGTTGGCGATCCACAGTTCACTCCTGTACAAGGATGTGCAGGATGTGTTAATTAGGACAAATCATTAAGCTGAACATTTTTGCGTTTTTTCTAAATGTGTGTTAATTTATTAGGATCATATTTTAAGAAAAGGTACATGCAACATCTTTTCAAGGAGTAACTTGACATATTCTATAACAATCAACAGAGGAGTTTTTACTTATAAGACGTCAGACTATTTTTCTCAAGTCAAATTTATCTTTTAAACTTACTTTTGCATTCAAGGGCACTTGCAGTCCAATTTCCATCAGCACCACATACTCGCGTCAAATTGCCACCCGACTGCTCATAACCTGTCTCACAGGAATAATTAGTAAGGGCTTCATAGACAGTTTTGCCCATTGACATTCTTGTGTGTACATTTCTATCAGGGGTTCCACAGTCTCGTCTTTGACAGTACAGTGCGGAGCCATTCCAGTGCCTGTTTGATTGACACACGACTGCTTCACTTCCATTGGCTTTGACATAGCCACTTACACAAGCGAACGTTATGATATCTGTGTAAAGTGTCCCGTTTCCAGTTTGAATCGTATTTTCATCGACTGTCATTGGTAAACATGACACTCCTGTTTTAAAACAAGACAACAACAGATTATTAATACTCGACATAGTATGCCATGCAGGTTCAAGCTTTAAAGTTAAATTTGATACACATTGCTATTTTATAAAATCTAAAGTGTTTTAGCTGTAGCTTACTATTAGCACGTTACAATTCGTTTTTTTTCTTTCTAAAAGTGAGGTTTCTGGCGAAAGTTACCATATTTCACCACTTTTATAGAAAAAGAGGGTGTAACATTTATTTCAACGAATCAAAACCCCACCAAACCTTTTAAAACCCGATATTTTTAAGTCACTTACTTTTGCATTCAAGGGCATATAAAGTCCAATGACCATCATGATCACATACTCGCGTCAGATTGCCACCAGATGGTTCATAACCTTTGTCACACGAGTAATTTGCTATGCCTTCATATACCGTTGTGTATGTTATTACTGCCGTATTGGGATTTTTATGAGGTATTCCACAGTTTCGTCGTTGACAGTGAGGTGAGGAATCATTCCATTTTCTGTTTGATTTACATATGATTGCTTCGCTCCCATTGACTTTAACATAGCCTCTTGCGCAAATAAACATAATGACGTCTCGAAAACGAGTTTTATTGCCGCTTTGAATAGAATTTGAATAAACTGCCGGTGCTCCACATGTTATTCCTGGATAAAGACAAAAACATCGTTGTTATATTAAACCTGATGAAATTTCAATTATTTAAAGTAAAACATTGTTGCATAGTACCAAACCTTTATCAATTCTCGAATTACTGACCTTTGTTTGGTATCTCTCATACAAGGTGATTATTTCCTTTTCTCAAACTTCATTACTGCTAACATGCTTTGTAAGAACATGTTTTTCATACAGTTTGCAGAATAACTTAAATATTTTGTATGCAGTTGCCCGTATGTCAGTGCAGATCTTGAGCTGATGAAATAGTGGTTTCCGGTAAGCGTTTCGGAATGTTTTTATACACTGTATGTGCATTTTAATGGGGGATTCAATCTAAGCAGCAATAATGTTAGGTCGTCCAAGGCCATAAATGAGCAATAATGTAAACTTCAAATAAAACCAGCGGCTATGATGAAGTTATTGCCACCGAATTTTAATCTGCGAATGTAATCAACTTACTTTGACATTCAAGGGCACTTCCACTCCAATTGCCCTCAGCACCACAGACTCGAGTCAGATTGCCACCAGACTGTTCATAACCTGTGTCACACGAGTAATTTGCTGTGCCTTCATATACAGTTGTGGTAGTTGTAAATGATGTGCTAGGGTTGCTATCAGGGTCTCCACAATCTCTTCTTTGACAGTAAAGCGCAGAGGCATTCCATTTTCTGGTCGATTCACATAAAAGAACTTCACTTCCATTGACTTTGACATAGCCTCTTGTACAAGTTAATGTTAGTATGTCTCCGTAGAGTGTTTCATTTCCACTTAGAACGGTGCCTGGATCATCAGACGGTAAACCACAATTGACTCCTGCAAGAAGACAGTTTGGAAATTATTTAAAAGTTACATCGTACCCTTTAGAAACTAGTGTGAGAAGTATGCTACGGTACACACTGTGATTCTACATGCCGTTTGTCATTTAAATGTAACTGTACTTCCATTCGTTCATAAAGTACCTACTGAGAAAAAAAAGCCAGAATCCGTTGCCCAAGATCTGCTTTCAAAGCCGCTTTGATGTTCAATTACTGTTTGATAATTCATTAACTACCCAGCTTCATTTGAATGTGCGAATTAATGGATTGATCACAATGAAACTTAAATCCAGATCATATGGTTTATCGTAACAGAAATACGCAGCCGTACGGCTTTTCTTTCAGTTGAATTGATTGGAAGCTTCTACCGACACATGTCTTGTCTAAAAACTGCTAAGCTAATGTATGAACGTATTGAATATAGAAATACGTTTACCAAGTAACGTTTAACTTACTTTGACATTCAAGAGCACTTCCACTCCAATTGCCTTCAGCCCCACAGACTCGAGTCAGATTGCCACCAGATTGTTCATAACCTTTGTCGCAGGAGTAGTTTGCTATGCCTTCATACACCGTCGAGGTGGTTGTAAATGATGTGTTGAAGTTGCTATCAGGGTTTCCGCATTCACGTCTTTGACAGAATAGTGCAGATGCATTCCATGTTCTGTTTGCTTGGCAGAAGACCGCTTCACTTCCATTAACTTTGACATACCCACTTGCACACGTAAAACTTATTACGTCTCTGTATAGAGTTCCACTGCCACTTTTAACAGTGTTTGGGTCGTCTGATGGCGATCCACAATTTACTCCTACACAGAAATAAAATTTATAACATCAACCTACACGTACCATCAGAAAGTAAGATTGAAGGTTTTTCTGGAATATGTTGTGGTGATAAATATACATGTGGTTTGATCAGTTATTCCCAATCTCCTCATTTCGTTTACATACTGACCGTCTTTGTACACTCCAGGTAAATACTAAAAAATCCTAGAGGTTTCATGAAACTTTCAAATGTGGTTTCGCCTTTTTAATGATATATATATCTATATGATGTCTAAAATTTCTAATATTCAAGTGCGGAATGTAAGAACGATTGCAAATAGACAGATAAATATTAAGGAAGTTCCTAATTTTGACAATTTTACTCAGACAAAACCAGTTATTCGATCATTTTTTGAAGATAGGAACGTTAAATATATGAAAATAAACACTCACATTACCATTTTGAAACTGAATAGTTAGCCCTGTTTTTGTCTTAAACTTACTTTGGCAATCAAGGGCATTTCCACTCCAATTACCATCTGCACCACAGACTCGAGTCAGATTGCCACCAGACGGTTCATACCCTGCGTCGCAAGAGTAGTTTGCTATGCTTTCATATACGGTTGTGGTGACTGTAAATCTCGAGTTGACGTTACTATCAGGTGTTCCGCAGTCTCGTCTTTGACAGTAAAGTGCTGGATTACTCCATGTTTTGTTTGCTTGACAGACAACTGCTTCACTCCCATTGACTTTGACGTAACCACGTACACAAGCAAACGATATTGTATCTCCGTAAAGTGTATTGTTTCCTATTTGAATTGTGTTTCTATCGACTGTCAGAGGTTCACATGACACTCCTGTTTGTAAAATAGCAAAAGGTAATTGGCTTTTGGACAATATAAACCGGACAGTTTGCTATAATAGGGTATCAAGTGATAACATTTAAAATCGGCGATAATATTTTGATGGCCGATGCCGACATAAGAATGTTTAGAACAGAGTAACACTAGTTACAGAAGACATTCGTTCGGTATACAGTTTTTTTTTATTATTTGTATCAACTTTGCATGTCTATGTCACTTACTTGTGCATTCTAGGGCATTTCCACTCCAATGTCCATTCGGACCACAGATTCGAGACAGATTCCCACCAGAGGGTTTAAAACCTGTTTCACATGAGTAGTTTGCCATAGCTTCATAAACAGTTGTGTCAACTGTGTACGTTGTGTTAGGGTAACTATTGGGTAATTCACAGTTCCGTCTTTGACAGTGAGGCGCAGAGTCATTCCATTGTCTGTTTGCTAGACATACGATTCCTTCACTTCCATTGACTTTAACATAGCCACTTGTACAAACAAATGTTATGACGTCTCCAAAAAGAGTTCTATTACCAGTTGGAATAGAGTTGGAATATACTGTTGGTGTTCCGCAATTAACTCCTAAATAAAGATTGAACAAATCGATGAAGCAATAACACCAATAGTTTCGAAGGCAATATTTAACAGAAAAAATAATAATATTGATGGGTGGACTTTATATAATAATAATAATAATGATAATAATAATGTCGGTGCTTATATAGCGCTTTTTATTCAAAGCGCTTTACAATTAATACTATACACTTGATACAGGTTTACGCGCCTCAGATATTACTGTCCCAATCTGCGTAACTGTTCAGTCGTCTGTCATTTCAACGATCCCGGGAGGTACATTAGTCTTAATCACTGTGTTAGTCTGGCACCATCATATCCAGACGGAATCTTTTTATTTTTTTATTCTGCCACTCGCAATTATTCCATTGTCAATTCGTGTGGTTTTGTGCTGTTTTTCACGCATAATGCGTGGTGGCAGATTTGCTTCCAAATTAAAAAAAATGATAAAGACCAAAACTTTCTGAAACCTACTTGAACAATAAAGGGCGTTTCCACTCCAGTTACCATCGGCACCACAGACTCGAGTCAGATTGCCACCAGACTGTTCATAACCATTATCACATGAGTAGTTTGCTACGCCTTCATATACAGTTGTGGTAGTTGAAAACGTCGTGTGATTGTAGCTATCGGGAACTCCACACTCCTTTCGTTGACAATACAGTACAGAGTCATTCCAATGTCTGTCGGATTGACACACGACTGCTTCACTTCCATTGACTTTGACATAGCCTCTTGCACAGGCGAACGTTATGATGTCTGTGTAAAATGTTCCGTTGCCGTGAAGAACAATGCCTGGATCATCTGATGGCAACCCGCAATTTACCCCTTGACAAAGACATAGGATATACATTGTACGTGATATATTAATGTTTTACTCTGTATAGACAGGCAGAAAAAGACACACCTTTAGACTTAACAAATCACATGGTATGTAAGGCAACCGAAATTATAATATAAGATCGCTTGAACGTGCACACAAACCCTGCTTATGGTCATTTAAGTCACAAAAACAAGTAACCGTGAAACTGCTGAAAAAAACATATAAGGAAGAATTCTGAGCTGGTGGAGCAAAACATTGGTTTAAAGATGAAGATACCTTTAGGACATGATTTGGGACACCTTTGTATACACCTTGTTCGGCCATATTGCA
Organism: Phoronis pallida; assembly: GCA_028565715.1. Lineage (NCBI taxonomy): Eukaryota > Metazoa > Phoronida > Phoronidae > Phoronis > Phoronis pallida. The sequence goes on from JAOXYC010022234.1 coordinate 12,955, forward strand.
TAGTTTTGATTCATCAAGTAAAAAAACTTGAGTATTAGCTTTAAATAGTGTTAACAAATCCTATTTGCTAATTTTCACTTCATTTATAAGGGCTTTGTAATTTAAAAAGGAGCAACAGACAAAAAAGAAGTGGATCACTTACTTTTGCATTCAAGGGCATCTCCACTCCAATTTCCGACAGCACCACAGACTCGAGTCAGATTGCCACCAGACGGTTCATAACCTGTGTCGCAGGAGTAGATTGCTATGCCTTCATATACAGTTGTGTCTGTTACAAACGTTGTATTGCGGTTGATATCTGGGTTTCCACAGTCTCGTCTTCGGCAGTGAAGTGCGGAGGCATTCCATTTTCTATTTGCTTGACATTCGACTGCTTCACTGCCATTAACTTTGACATAACCTCTTGCACAGACAAGAGTTATTATGTCTCTGTATAAAGTCCCATTGCCAGTTTGAATAGTGTTTGGGTCATCTGACGGCGTTCCACAATTCACTCCTGCACAGAAAATACATTGTTTCGTATCAAAACTAGTAAAGGTTTTCTACAATATCGTCGTTTTTCTGTAGCGATTAGTCGCACTTTTTACGTAAACATTGTAAAATTATAAGCGTATCACTTTAATAAAATTATACCTCCGTTCCACGAAGATTTCTCTGTCAGTAGTGTAAGCTTCGCAATTTTAAACTTTAATTGTCTAATTTCAGTCTTTCTGTTTTCATGAATAACGAGACATGATCCTTGCCCTCTGAACATTATCATGTTTAGTTAACGTCATTTGCTGCAGATGAGTTTTAGCCTACAGGTTAAAGATACGGTCTCCTCGTTGGTTACGATCTCGGGTCAAAATTCAAATCAAGCAGAAATTTTGTGTACAAGTCCTTTGATGAATATAATTAACCGGCATCTTAGGAAAAAAAAAATCATTAAAGGGGTAAATTTGAGCTTTTTATCATAAAAAAGTGTAAATTTCGAAAACCTTCTCGTACGAGAGGGTTTTTTTTTGGATACAAAGATCTCTAATTTACCCCTTTACCATTATTTTTTGACTTTGTTGCAGGTTAATTATATTCATCAAAGGACTCATACACACACAAAATTTCTAGTTGATTTGAATTTTGACCCCAGATCCTCACTAACGAGGAGACCGTATCTTTAAGAACTCATCGTTTCAAATACATGTACATGAAGAGTTTTCAGTTGATCGTATTTACTGTATGTAACGCTCATTCAGTGCATTCCAGTAACAAAATCAATCATTGCATAACGTGATTTTTTTTCTCAAGCCCAAAATCAAATGTTAAGTTAAACATACTTTGACATTCAAGGGCACTTCCACTCCAATTGCCCTCAGCACCACAGACTCGAGTCAGATTGCCACCAGACGGTTCATAACCTGTGTCGCAGGAATAATTTGCTACGCTTTCATAAACAGTTGAGTTTGTCAACACTCTGGTGTTATCATTACTGTGAGGTTTTCCACAGTCTCGTCTTTGACAGTATAGTGCTGGTTCATCCCATGTTCTGTCAGCTTGGCATACAACTGTTTCACTCCCATTGACTTTGGTATAACCACGTGCACATGTGAACTTTATGATGTCTTCGAAGAGCGTTTCATTACCAATTTGTATTGTGTTTTCATCGACACTCAGAGGACCACATGACACTCCTGGTAATAGACAGCATGGAATTGATTAGAGGCAAAACTACATTGTGGCTCAATTTTTTTGATTATTCGTTACCTTTGTTGACGGGAATTACGCAGATCAAATAACCAAGTTTCAACACGGACCAAGGTTTTGTAACTGTTGAAACCATATGGGTACTTATGTTACTTACTTTTGCATTCAAGAGCGTGACCACTCCAATTGCCCTGAGCACCACACACACGGGACAGATTGCCACCAGATGTTTCATAACCTTTGTCACAGGAATAGTTTGCTATGTCTTCATAAACAGTCGTGTGGACTGTGAACGTTGTATTAGGGTTGCTATCTGGGATTCCACAGTCTTTTCGTCGACATTGAAGTGCAGAGTCATTCCATTGTCTGTTTGATTGACATACGATTGCTTTGCTTCCATTGACTCTAACATAGCCAAGCGTACATGCAAATATAATGATGTCTTCGAAGAGCGTTCTGTTACCACTTTGAATTGTGTTTGAATAAAATGTCGGTAGTTCACATTTTACTTCTAAATAAAGAAAAGAGAATGATATTGTTATTGAAAGTATCAACAGAAAACAATTTAGCGTGTGTGGACACGTTTTTTTAAACACGTATGTTAAGTACACATCAGGTAGATAGAAAGTGTGCAATGAGACACCATGCCATAATATAGAAATTGATCATCGAATACGCGAGAGTGTATTGGAGATAAACACAAATTATGGAAGCGTAACGATTTACCTACACGTAAGAAGTATGGTATTTAACTTACTTTGACATTCAAGGGCATTTCCACTCCAATTGCCCATAGCACCGCAGACTCGAGTCAGATTACCACCAGACTTTTCATACCCTGTGTCACAGGAGTAGTTTGCGATGCCTTCATAAACAGTTGTGGTAGTTGTAAATGATGTGTTTGGGTATTTATCAGGGTTTCCACAGTCGCGTCTTTTACAATAGAGTGCGGAGTCATTCCAATTTCGGTTTGATTGACATTCAACCACTTTACTTCCATTTACTTTGACATAACCACTCGTACATGTCAACGTTATTATGTCTCTGTAGAGTGTTCCGTTGCCATGAAGAACAGTGCCTGGATCTTCTGTTGGCCACCCACAATTTACTCCTGTACAAAAAATATTTCAGGTTGTTAAATGTGTTTTGAGCAGCTTCCATCACACTTGAATGATGGAAAACGTAGTTTGATGAATGTTTTGAGTTTCAACAATGAGTTATTCAACAATAGTATAACGGGTATACCTTAGTTATAATCATTTAGGCGATTTTGAAAATGTTCAAACAAATGAATTCCGACATGAAGCACCATACCATATCAAGATAAGAATATACAAAATGTCTGATATCACATTTTATAGAACAAGAATTTATCTCGATCGGGTCGCATTTATCTTACTTTTGCATTCCAGAGCGTTTCCACTCCAATTTCCAGTACGATCGCAGACACGTGTCAGATTGCCGCCAGATGGTTCAAATCCTTCGTCACACGAGTAGTTTGCTCTGCCTTCATAAACAGTGGTGTCGGTTGTAAATGTAGTGTTGGGGTTGCTATCAGGGTCTCCACAGTCCCGTCGTTTGCAGTAAAGTGCTGATGCATTCCATTTTCTATTTGCTTGGCAGACGACCGCTTCACTTCCATTAACTTTGACATACCCACTTGCACAAGTAAAACTTATTATATCTCTGTATAGAGTCCCATTGCCAGTTTGAACAGTGTTGGGGTCGTCTGATGGCGATCCGCAATTTACTCCTACATAGATAATTAGTATAAATCGGCAATATACCTTCAGTGATGCAAAACTTGTTAAAAGTCAAGTTATTTTGACAGTTCAGACGGAAATAAAGATTCTGAACTGTCAAAAAAGCTTGTCCTTTAATACGTTTTGCATCAGCATTGATAACTATATAAAAATATTAAAAATACACAAACTTAAATAAACATTCAATGTGGAAACCTACAGCAATTCATTACACTTGAGCGCACACATGATAGAAACATATTTCCAACTATCACACAGACATCACCGAGTATTTTGAAAAAAACATCATGTAGGCACAAATAAATAGATTCCATACATTTTGGTATACATAATTTCCCGCAATATTTCAATAAAAAGATCGGTTAGAAATAAATTACAAAATTGCCTTAAACTTACGTTGGCACTCCAGGGCGCCCCCACTCCAGTTTCCATCATGGCCACATGTGCGACTCAGATTGCCACCAGACTGTTCATAACCTAAATCACACGAGTAGTTTGCAACACCTTCATAAACAGTTGTGTCGGTCGAGACTCTCGTGTTGATGTTTCTATAAGGGGTACTACAATTTCTTCTTTGACAGAAGAGAGGGGGGTCACTCCATGTTCTGTTTGCTTGGCAGACAACTGCTATACTCCCATTGACTCGGACGTAGCCACGTGCACACGTAAACCTTATTATGTCTTCGTAAAGTGTTTCATTTCCAGTCTGAATTGTGTTTGCATCGACTGTCTGAGGTACACAAGACACTCCTGATCATAATTAAAAAACAAAGATAGAATAATTCTGTGGTTATACATACAGTACATGTATTTTACAAATTTATCCAGTACCAACTGATATACAAATGCATTATGAACATCATCATATCTTTGCCCAATTGGAAACGCCAAAGCTTGGATTTGAAGCAGCAACCTTTTTATTAATAGGCTTAGAATATACCTTCAACCACTGAGCTAAAGGCTGAAATTTATGCACGATATGAGTCTTAACACCATCTAATCGTCTTATACCCATATTTCATTGCAAAGTAGACAATGCACACAGAGATTTTCAAACATTACTTACGTTTACATTCAAGAGCAATGCCACTCCAAGACCCATTCGAGCCACAGACCCGGGACAAATTGCCACCAGAAGGTTCAAAGCCTGCTTCACATGAGTAATTTGCAGTGCCCTCATAAACAATGGTGTCGACTTTGAATGTTGTGTAAGGGTTTCTATCAGGCATTCCACAGTTTTCTCTTTCGCAGTGAGGGGAGGAGTCATTCCATTTTCTGCTTGATTGACATACAATTGCCTCACTCCCATTTGCTTTGATATAGCCACTTCCGCAAGCAAACTTCATGATGTCTCCGAAAAGAGTACTGTTGCCACTTTGAATGGAGTTTGAATATACTGTCGGTGTTTCACATCGTACTCCTGGACGAACATAGAAAATATTGTCGTTGCATTGAACACGATTTTGATGTATTGTGGTATTTGCAAAAAATGGTCACCAATATAAAGTTGTTTTTTCATCGAATTTTTAGTGAAAGCTTGAGCAACAAATACGGAGTAAATATAAATATGTAAAATCTGAGGTTGAAGGCTACTAAACTTACTTTGACATTCAAGGGCACTTCCACTCCAATTGCCTTCAGTACCACATACTCGAGTTAGATTGCCACCAGACGGTTCATAACCTGTGTCGCAAGAGTAGTTTGCTACGCCTTCAAATACAGTTGTAGTGGTCGAAAATGTCGTGTGTGGATTGCTATTAGGGCTTCCACAGTCTCGTCGTTGACAGAATAGTGCAGAACTATTCCATGTTCTGTTTGATTGACATTCAACAACGTCACTTCCATTTACTTTGACATAACCACTCGTACATGTCAACGTAATTATGTCTGTGTAGAGTGTTCCATTGCCATGAAGAACAGTGCCTGGATCATCTGATGGTAACCCACAGTTTACCCCTACATATATAGACGATAGACATAATGTTTGAAAAATGCGAGGATTGACAACTCTTTATATCGACATATCTATCTTAAAATGTAATGAGGTTTGTATTGTTGAGTTTTCAATACTTGTCGTTGTGATAGTATTAATACTGCGTTTGTCACGCCTGTCTGTTCGGTCCGTGTAGTGTGTAAGCTGGAAAACAGCCTAAGAACATTCTCGTTATATTTGTCCACAAGCATTACAGTCGAACTAATTAAAGGACACAAAAGGAAAATTGATTTCACACGTACAGAGCACAAAGGAATGAAATTTAAAGACATTGAGAATGATTATCCCCGACTTAATATGCAAGGACAACGCATTTCAAGAAATCTTGTAGTTCCTATTATGAACTGGCTTAGGTTACACTGTAACTTACGTGTGCACTCAAGGGCGCGTCCACTCCAATTACCCTTAGCCCCACATACCCGAGTCAGATTGCCACCGGACTGTTCATAACCTGTGTCGCAGGAGTAGTTTGCTATGCCTTCATATAGAGTTGTGGTGGTTATAAATGTTGTATTTGAGTTGTTATTTGGGTTTCCACAGTCTCGTCGCTGACAGAAGAGTGCGGAGGCATTCCATTTTCTGTTTGCTTGACAGAGGACAACTTCACTTCCATTTACCTTGACATAGCCTTTTGCACAGACAAGGGCTATCGTGTCTCTGTACAAAGTTCCACTGTTAAGTTGAATAGTGTTTGGATCATCTGATGGCGACCCACAGTTCACTCCTGCAAAGAGATATGTTTATTTTAAATATATTGCTGCAAAGGGCACTTAAATAAGCTTTACAAGATGTAAATAGGATTGTTGTCTTGTCTATGTTCCGACAGCTGTAGGAACATAGAGCTGTCAAGATATAGAGCTGTCGGAACATAGAACCTTTTAGAGAAATAAAAAAGGTTCCGTGTTCCAAACATTGTTCGGAATATAGAGCTGTCGGAATATAGACCTGTCCGAACATAGAGCTGTCGGAATATAGAGCTATAGTCCCATTAAACAACAGACAGGCGGGAATTGTACTGGGAAAATTATATATTTCAATACTAGAACGTCAGTCCTAAAGCTTTTTTAGTTGTTGTTATTAAAAAGAATTTTTGATGACACATTTAGGTGTTTAAAACCAGAGTTGACTGTTTCCTGATATTTTTATGGTAGCTTAAAATCTAGTAATTCAAGACAATTAGTTTTGAAAATCAATGTGCTAGACATGGGAGTAAACCAATGTATTGTAAGGTATCAGGTCAGTTGCCCTATAGTGATGCTCAAAATGCAGGCTTAGAGTAAAACACTCACATTATAAAGTTTTAGTTTAATCAAGATTAAGCAGACTACTGGTCTAAACCTTACTTTGGCATTGAAGAGCAGACCCGCTCCAGTTCCCATCGTGACCACATTCTCGAGTCAGATTGCCACCAGACGGTTCATAACCGGTGTCGCAGGAGTAGTTTGCTATGCCTTCATATACAGTTGTGGTGGTTGACACGCTTGTGTTGACGTTTCGATGGGGGGTTCCACAGTCTCGTCGTCGACAATACAGTGGTGAATAACTCCACGTTTTGTTTGCTTGACAGACAACTGATTTACTCCCGTTGAATTGGACATAACCACGTGCACACGAAAATGTTATGATGTCTCCGTAAAGTGTTTCATTTCCAGTCTGCATTGTGTTTTTATCAACTGATGGATTTCCACATGATACCCCTGTTAAAACAGAGCAAACAAATGATTGCGTATCATCTAACATCCCTGTATATGTATGTTTAACAACATAAACTTTTTTAAAGCTAAAGATTAAATAACACCAACTCAGCTGACTGATTTAAAAACCATCGGAAAACCCGATGAAAGTCACATCTGATGGTTATCAATGGCACCGACGGATGAGGTATCTCGCAAAGTCGCAAAACATGAGCATGTATGCATGTTTAATATCATATGCAACTTGTATGAGCGGGTTTTCTTTTTGACTTGCCTTTACCGACCATACCAGCACAAACTCAGGTAGAGAGCATTCTAATCACAGTCAGACTTTATAAAGGAATTTACCAACCTGATACAAATAAACTCAAGCAAACATGATTGATAAAAGAGCTACTGCCACATAAAGCATGTAAGCAAACCTGACATTGTGCTTTCACTTACTTCTGCATTCAAGGGCATTATCACTCCAATTGCCCTCAGCTTCACAGACTCGAGTCAGATTACCACCAGACTGTTCATAACCTGTGTCGCATGAGTAGTTTGCTGTGCCTTCATATACAGTTGTGGTGGTTGTAAATGATGTGTTTGGGTTACTATCAGGTTTTCCACAGCTTCGTCTTTGACAGTGAGGGGAGGAGTCATTCCAGTTTCTGTTTGATTTACATCGAATAGCTTCACTTCCATTGACTTTCACATAGCCACTTGTGCAAACGAATGTAATGATGTCCCCAAAACGAGTTCCATTGCCGCTTTGAATAGAGTTTGGGTAAACAACTGGAGTTCTACATTTTACTTCTGGAAAAGGACAAAAAGATGCTGTGTTAAAAGTCACATAATTAAAGAAATGAGAATACTAAGGCGTATTTGGTGATTAACAAAACTTCACATTCACCGTTATATGAAAAATAAACTTCCGGTCGTCCATTGATCGAAGTACAGGGCAAAGAAGTTATGCTTTTGTCAAAGTATAAAGTTTTAATCCTATTTCAAAATTGAATCGCAGTTTTTAATAGTAGTCTCATGATTCAAATAAACCGATTTAGACGGGTATGTAACTTACTTTGACAATCAAGGGGATTACCACTCCAATTACCATTAGCACCACAGACTCGAGTCAGATTGCCACCAGATGGTTCATAACCTGTGTCGCAGGAGTAGTTTGCTCTGCCTTCATAAACAGTTGTAGTTGTTAAAAACGTTGTGTGGAGGTTGCTATCTGGATTCCCACAGTCTCGTCTTTGACAGAAAAGCGCAGAGGCATTCCATTGCCTGGTCGATTCACATAGAACTACTTCGCTCCCATTGACTTTAACATAACCACTTGCACAAGTCAGCGAAATTATGTCTCTGTAAAGTGTTCCATTGCCATGAAGAACGGTACCTGGATCATTTGTTGGCAACCCACAGTTTACCCCTGCACAAACATTTGCAATTACATTATTATGTAAGTTTTCAAATTATGTAACTGCCAAAAGCCAGTAATTTTCCGAAGACATGAACAATCATGACATTCTGATAACATCAATTGTTTAGAAACATTTTCCACAAATTGGTTGAAGACACTGTATCAATATGCCAACCTGGATACGTGAATTGACTGATCACGAAACGGTTTGTATAACTACATTGTAACTGACATTATTAAAAGGAATTAAATAAATTAATGGAACTTTTCTTCAATACCTGCATCAACTGGATGATTAAAAATATCCATGGTGGTAACTGGCATTATTTATTAAAAAGTCCGATTTCAGTATTCACTCCATTTGTTACGTACACGTGTAACACTGCCCACGAACTGGGCTTGATGTGAAACAAAACATCAGTATGCATTTATAGATGATAAAAGGTTGTGTAATTCAAAGTTCGTGTTTACGAAACACTATTTTTTTGGTTTTGGTAGATCATATTTGTTCTATCTTACTTTGGCATTTAAGGGCCTTCCCACTCCAATTGCCCTCAGCACCACAGACTCGAGTCAGATTGCCACCAGACTGTTCAAAGCCAGTGTCACAAGAGTAGTTTACTATGCCTTCATATACCGTCGAGGTAGTTGTATACGTTGTGTTGGGGTTGCTATCAGGGTTTCCACATTCTCGTCTTCGGCATTGAAGTGCTGAGTCATTCCAATGTCTGTCTGATTGACATGTGATTGCTTTACTCCCATTAACTTCTACATAGCCTCGAACACAATCAAGAAACATAGTATCTTCGTAAAGAGTTCCAGTGCCGGTCTTAATTATGTTGGGTTCATCTGATGGCGATCCACAGTTTACTCCTATATGGAAAGTAGATTGAGTATACTTTGGCAACAGATTTTCATCAATGCAGCGTTTGTTAAAAACCTGACTGGTTTCATTATTTACGATTTACGGAATTGCCTTCTGTCATCAGCAGGCAAGGTGTATAAAATGTGCTCAATGTTCATCACGATAAAACACACAGAAATAAGACCATAGCACGAGTATATTTAATATTCCTGGTACTTATACTTGTACAAATACGCATATGTTATCATCGAAGGAAACCTTTAAAATGACAATGAGCGCTATGGCGCTATACAGGTGTGACATTAACCCAGCATACAAACATACAGTGAAGATACGCATCGACATCTATCGGTTAAAAGAAAAATACAAAATTTGACATGATTCTATGACTATACTGACGTAATGAGCCTAGGAATAGAACATCAAAATTCGCCCGTTATCCTGGTGATTTAATCCACGGTTTTCAAAATGAATAACCAGGGCCTCTAACAAGTTGATTAAGTAAATTTTTTCAACGGTAGAGAGTGACATACGTACTGCAGTTGTACGCGGGCAAACACATTGTCATATTTTAGATTATTCAACGAAAATCTACTCTCTCATAAAACTCAAACCCGTGTTTCCAAACCATCTTTAACTTACTTTGACATCCTAGGGCAGTCCCGTTCCAGTTTCCATCAGGTTCACAGAAACGGACCAGATTCCCACTTGACTGTTCATAACCTGTGTCACAGGAATAGTTCGCTATTCCTTCGTAAACAGTTGTGTCAGTCGACACTCTCGTGTTGACGTTACTATTAGGAGTTCCACAGTCTCGTTTTTGACAGTAAAGCGGCGAGTTGTTCCATGTTCTGTTTGCCTGACAGACAACTGCGTCACTCCCATTAACTTTAATATAACCTAGCACACACGCAAACGTTATGGTGTCTCCGTAAAGTGTTGAATTTCCAGTTTGAATAGTGTTTACATCGATTTCCAGATGACCACATGACACCCCTGTAAACATAAACGGAACGATTATTGACGCATGTAGTCTTCTACGGGTAAAGCGATAATAGCGGGCGCACATATCAGTGCAAATGTCGGAACCTGAATTTATTTGGTGTTAGAAGTATTCAACCAACTTTGTCGATGGTCGAATGTTTTATGCAGTTCCTTGAGCACTTCGAATAAAAGCTTTCGCCTTTGTTTGCAAATTATTAGAAAGTTGCGCAACCTTTATGATCTTTTGCATAGTACAAGTGTGCAACAACTATTAGTGAATTTATTGTAATAACTTTATCAGGTTCCACTAAGACCATGGACTTACTTTTGCATTCGAGGGGATAATCGCTCCAAAATCCATCAGGACCACAGACCCGAGATATATTTCCACCAGACTGTTCGTAACCTGTGTCACATGAGTAGTTTGCTATGCCTTCATATACAGTTGTGGTTGTTAAAAACGTTGTGTGCGGGTTGCTATCAGGGTCTCCACAGCTTCGTCTTTGACAATGAGGTGAGGAATCATTCCATTGTCTATTTGATTTACATATGATTGCTTCGCTCCCATTGACTTTCACATAGCCGCTTGTGCAAACGAATGTTATAATGTCTCTAAAACGAGTTCCATTGCCGCTTTGAATAGAGTTTGGGTAAACTACTGGAGTTCCACATCTTACTTCTGGAAAGGAACAAAAAGAAATGAGAATACTAAGGCGTATATGGTGATTAACGAAACTTCAGATTCACTGTTTTATGAAACATAAACTTCAGGTGGCCCCTTATAGAAGTACAGTGGCATAGAAGCTGTGCTTTTGTCAAAGTAAAAAGTTTTAATCCCATTTCAAAACTGAATGGCAGTTTTTAATAGTATGTTGCTCAGAATGCATTGGATATTAAAAACAACGCTTTTAAAAGTCGAGATATTCCAATGTGTATTCTTCACATTATTACCAAAGACAAATGGCGATGTAAACAAAGCAACCTCACTATGTATAGCGTAGATTGGTATAAATACAGGAAGGTAACAAAAACGTGTGGAATAACAGGACAAGTAATAAATATATATATTTAAACACACAGTGTAATCAATTCACGCGTAAGCTGAGCATGTGTCTTGAGAATAATGTGAAGAATACACATTGAAACATAACGACTTTTAAAAGCGTTGTTTTTTGTATCCGTTTACGCTCGTAGCTCAGTGGTAAGTGTCCCGGCCTTTTAACAAAAAGGTCGTGGGTTCGCACCGTGGGTTGTTGCATTGCACTGAGTGTTTCCTACTGGGCTAATAGGATAGGATGGCATTGTGAGTGTTTAGCAAAAGGTTGTCGC